>OY731400.1:22239020-22256535 GCA_963425845.1 Sphenostylis stenocarpa | reverse complement strand
ACCTAATCTTAAATATCTAAGAGTTTGGGAGTGCCTCCAAGATAAGGTAATGTTATCTAATCCTAAGAAAAGGAAAATAGGCTCTAAAACTTTTGATTATATGTTCTTAGGCTATGCAGAACATAGTGTTGCCTATAGGTTTATTGTCCTCAAAAGTGATGTAATTGAGCATAATACTATAGTGGAGAAAAAAAAATGTTGAGTTCTTTGAACATATTTTTCCTCTAAAGGTTAGTGAGACACTTAAACAATCTATAGATATTAATAGTGATAAAGTATATGAGGAATTGAGGAGAAGTAAAAGACAGAGGAAGGAGACCTCCTTTGAAGATTATTTATACACTTATCTAGTTGAAAATGATCCAATGAGTGTTTAGAGGCTACTAGGGCTCCTGATGCAATACATTGGGATAAGGTCATTACGACTGAAATTGATTCAAGTAAGAAAAATAATACTTGGACTTTAGTAGATTTGCCTAAAGGAACAAAGCCTATTGGTTGTAAGTATAATTTTTTTTTTTAAATTATCCTGATGATCCATAAATAAATATAAGGTAAGATTACTAGCAAAGGGTTTTACTTAAAAACCCAACATTGATTATTTTGACACATTTTTCCCTGTGACTAGGATTTCCTCTATTTGAGTTTTGTTAGCTCTAACAGCTATCCATAAGCTAGTTATACACCAAACGGATGTTAAGACAACCTTTTTGAATGGTGAATTAGAGGAGAAAATTTATATGACTCAACCTGAAGGGTGTGTTATTCATGGTCAAGAGAACAAAGTGTGCAAACTTTTAAAATCTTTGTATGGATTAAAACAAACACCAAATAATGTTCTACTTTGTAATGGCTTTTCAACTAATGATGATGATAAATGTGTGTACTCTAAATTTGAGAATGGTGAATGTGTCATTATATGTTTATATGTAGATGACATGTTAATATTTGGTACATGCATTAACATTGTCTCCAAACTTCTTAGGAAGTTTGGGCGTTATAATGTCAAACTAGTGAATACCCCTTATGACTCTAACTCTAAGTTAAAGAAAAATAGAGAAGACTCAATCTCTCAACCTCAGTATGCCTAGGTAATTGGGATTACTGCATTTAATGAGATTTTCTAGACCTGACATTGCTTATGCAGTAGGTAGACTAAGTAAGTACACTCAATTTCCTAATCAAGAACATTGGAATGCACTTGCAAGACTTATGAGATACTTAAGAGGTTCAATGGATTATGTCATTGAATATAGTGGATTTCCTGCTGTACTAGAAGGGTACAGTGATGCTAATTGGATCTCTTATTCAGATGAGACAAAATCGCCTAATGCCTATGTATTCACACTCGGGGGTGGTACGATTACATGGAAATTAGTTAGGCAAACAATTATTGCAAGATTAACAATGGAATCTGAATTTGTTGCTCTCTAAATGGCTGGTAGTGAAACTGAGTGGTTGAAAAACTTCTTATCAAAAAGTCCATTAGGAATGAAACTGATCCCGTCTGTATCAATTCATTGTGATTGCCAATCGGCAATAGCTATAGCTAAAAATAAGAACTACAATGGACAAAAAAAAAACATATATAATTGAGACATAATTTAGTGAAGCAACTGCTAAAGAATGGAACAATTTTCATTGACTATGTGAAGTCAGAACGGAATCTAGTAGATCCTCTTAGAAAACCCTTAACGAGAAATATGATTTTAGAAACATCTAGGGGAATGGGACTTAAGCCACTTGCAAACAAACAGGTGATGGTAACCCAACCTTTGTGATTGGAGATCCCATGAATAAGGTTCATATGGGTAAAAACAAGTCACTTGTTAGTTATGCTTGCACTAAAATTGATTAAAATCAATTATGTCCATTCCTATGGTGTATATGTGAAAATGTTAGATACTCCATCATTGAGAGGTTAAACTTTGTAATTAAAATTCTATGTGGTGTACAAATTTTAGTATAAACAAAGTTTTTAACGATTTCATATCCCTTATGGGTGGTGTATGATTTGCAGCATACGTTTGATGAAGTCACCTATATGAGTGTCGAGTGGGGCTGCTTTTATGGGATCTTTGCAAGATTTCTAGAGCACTCATGAGTACCGGGCACGCGCATGGCCTAGTAAGCGCAACACAACGATAACGCAAGAATTGTGGGGGTGTATTGTGATTGTTAAACCGCTAACACACACTAAGTGTTTTGGTTCATATAGCTTGTTACACCAACTACACTGTGTGTTAAGTTTTCAATCTAACACTAGTTCATATAGCTTGGTATACCAGCTCTGATGCATTACATCTTATATCCCAAGATTTTCTTCCTTTATTCTTTATCTTTTTTGTTTTGCAATATGTGGGGGACTGTTGTAAAATAAGGGGTATTGCAAAACTTAGAATGTTACAGCGAACTAAGAACGTTATAGGGAACTTTACTGAGAACGTTATAGAGAATGTAGGTAGTTAGGATTTTTGGTACAATCTTCACCTATAAATAGAGATCACTTCACACTCTTCCATACACACCTCTCTCATCTTCTCTTCTCTATTTTTTTCTTCCTGTTCTACTATTATGCTAGGTTTATTTACTCCTTTAAGAGTTTCTTACTAGTGCTTGATATCCTCAAAAATTTTGAGAAGTTCCTGCTGTATCTTGGGTGACTTGCGCAATACACCGCAGATAAGTCCTTAAGGGCAATGATTATACGCCCCTCAGGAATAAAGTTTGTTCTTGTCTCTGTCAGCTTTTACAACATTAAAGATTTGCAAAATTGTGACGGAATTTTTATTGGATAGAAGAAATATATCAGGTATATGTTACAAATTCTATATGCTTGACTGTAACTTAGTTAAGAATTTGCTGAAAACATATAAAGGGGCAGAAGTTGATAGTACTTTATTCAAATGACTTATAAGAAGCCTTATGTATCTGAATGCTACTACACCGGATATTGCACATTCAATTAATGTGATTAGTCGCTTCATGGAGCATCCTAAAGATAATCACTTCCTAGCAGCAAAACATATTTTGAGATATTTGCAGGGAACTCAAAATTAAGAATTTTTTATAAAATTGGAGGAAATATAGAATTACTTGTCTATACTGATAGTGATTATGCAGGGGATGTAAAAGATAGAAAGAGAACATCAGGTTATATTTTCAAACTGGGAGATGGTGTAACATCTTGGTTATAAAAAAAAGTAACCAGTGGTTAGCTTATCCACAATAGAAGCAAAGTTCATAGCAGCTGTATTTTATGCTTGCCAATGTGTTTGACTGACAAGAATTTTGGAGCATCTAGATCACTATCAAGAAGGAGCTACTATTATTTTGTGTGATAATGCTTCTACGATAAAATTATCCAAAAATCCAGTCTTACATGGAAGAAATAAACATATTGATGTAAGATTTCATTTTTTGAGATATTTGTGTAATAAAGGTGTTATTGAGCTGAACTATTGTAGTAGCAGAAAATAATTAGCAGACATAATGACTAACCTCCTTAAAGTTCATAGTTTCCAGTATCTACGAAGCAGTTTGGGCATACTTGAAGAATGAAAAATAAATTGTTGCAAGAGGCATATAGTTTAAGGGAGGGTTTGTTCTTAGAAAATAAGGTTTTATTTGTTTGTTGCAATTTAAATTTTGTACATGGTTTAAATCTTGGTCATAAAAAAAACAAGTAGTAGTTAGTTTATCCAACAGAAGCAGAGATCATAATAGCTGCATTGATACTTACCAATGTGTTGGCTGAGAAGAATTTTGGAGCATCTAGATCTTCTGTAATCAAATTATCCAAAAATTTACATAGAAGAAGTAAACATATTGATGTAAGGTTTAATTTTTTGAGGGATTGGTGTAATAATGGTGTTATTGAGCTGAACTATTGCAGTACCAGAAAATAATTAACAGACATAATGACAAAGCCACTTAAAGTAGATAGTTTCCAATATTTACGAAGCATTTTGGACATGCTTGAAGAACAAAAATAAATTGTTGCAAGCAACATACAGTTTAAGGGAGGGTTTGTTCATAGAGAATAAATTTTTATTTGATTGTTGCAATTTAAATTTTGTACGTTGTTTAAATTTTGTACGTGGTTGAAAATTTTGCAACAGATAATAATGGTGTTATTGAGTTGAACTATTGCAGTAGTGGAAAACAATTAACAAAGCCACTTAAAGTTCATAGTTTCCAGTATTTACAAAACACTTTGGACATGCTTGATTAACAAAAAATAAACTATTACAAGGAGCATACAATTTAAAGGAGGGTTTGTTTACAGATAATAAGGTTTTATTTGTTTGTTGTAGTTTAAATTTTGTACGTGGTTCACAAGCTGTTAGTACGTGGCAGTTTTTTAGTACATGAGAGTTATCTTTCATATTTACTAGTTCATCAGAGTTAAAGTTAAGTCTATATATTTAGCTTCTTTATTTTAGGAAGATAATAGAACCAAGTTTTCTGAGATAACATTTGGTGACAGAGAATAAAATTTTATTTATTTGTTGCAATTTAAAGTTTGTACGTTGTTTAAATTTTGTTCATAGTTCACAAGTTGTTAGTATGTGAGTGTTATCTTTGTTATCTTTGTTAGTACGTGTGAGTTTGATAATATGTGGAGGTATCTTTCCTATTATATAGTTCATTAGTTATAAAACTTAATCTATATATTTAGCTTCTTTATTTTACCAAGATAATAGAATCAAGTTTTCTGAGGAAAAAAAATGAAATCTTACATGAATATGTTTACTTCTTCCTGTAAGACTGGATTTTGTATCACAAAAATGATAGTAGCTCCCTCTTGACCATGATCTAGATGCTAAAAAATTCTTCTCAGCCAAACACATTTGCAAGCACAAAATGCAGCTGCTATGAATTCTTATTGTGGATAAGCTAACCATTAATTGTTTTTTTTTGTTTTTTTAATGACCAAGATATTACATTATCTCCCAATTTGAAAACATAACCAGGCGCGCTTTGTCTATCTTCTCTATTAGTACAGGCAAGAAATTCTACATTTCCTCCAACTTTATAAAAAATTCCAAATTTTGAATTTTGTGCAAATATCTCAAAATACGTTTTGCTAGGAGGTGACTGTCTTTAGGGTGTTCATGAAGTGACTAATCATGTTAATTGAATGTGCAATATTCGGGCTAGTAGCATTCAGATACATAAGACTTCCTATAAGTCGTTTGAATAAAGTATTATCAGTGTCTGCCACCTTTATCTGTTTTCAGCAACTTAATACCTGATGTTCACGTCCCTCGGAGACATAGTCTTGTGGTTGGTCTAAGTATACATCATCTTGCCCCATGTAAGAAGGCTGACTTGATATCAAGATAAATGTTCCACCTTTTTGTAGTTGTTAATGCAACAACTGTTCTAATGGTTCTGAACGAGCTACTGTGCAAAAATCTTGCTATAATTGATGTCCTCTCCTTTTCCTACTAGTCTGACTTTAAATTTGTCAATCCCCTGTCCCCTTCAATTTTGTCTTGTAAATCCACTTGACACCTATAATTTTGCGATGTTTGCAGGTGCAGATCAAGTAACATACAACCAAGCGTCACAGAGTCAACATTGGAGAGATGCCATGGATGCTGATTTCAAGTCATTCAAAGAAATGATACATTTAAAGAAAGGATACACCCAAGAACAAGGTATCGATTATAGCAAGATTTTTGCTCCAGTACCTCGTTTGAAAACCATTAGAACTGTTGTTGCATTAGCCATCACAAAAATGTGGAACATTTATCAGCTTGATATGATGTCAGCCTTCTTACATAGGGTAATCAATGAAAATGTATACTTAGACCAACCACAAGGTTATATCTCTCAGGGGAAGTGAACATCAGGAATACAAACTTAGAAAAGCCCTATATAGTCTTAAACAGTCTCCTAAAGTCTGGTACAGTAGGTTGGAATCTTATCTTGCAGCTAATGATTTTTTAAAATGCCTAGATGAACACACTCTATTTGTGAAAGAAGGAGAAAGGTGCACTTTTAATTGTTTAATTGTTTGTGTTTATGTAGATGATTTTATATACACAGATAATCATGATCAATGTTTCTAGAGTTTAAAACTATGATGATCAATGAGTTTGTTATGACTGACTTAGGTAAGATGAGATATTTGCTAGGCATTGAAGCTATGCAAAGCTATGACGAACTTTTTATTGGACAGAAGAAATATATCAGGGATATGTTACAAATTCCATATGTTTGATTGCAACTTAGTTAAGAATCCTATTGTTCCAGGTATTAAGTTGCTGAAAATAGATAAAGGGGCAGAAGTTTATTCAAACAACTTATAAGAAGTCTTATGTATCTGAATGCTATTAGACCAAATATTGCACATTCAATTAGTGTGATTAGTCGCTTCATGGAGCATCCTAAAGACAATCACTTCCTAACAACAAAACATATTTTGAGATATTTGCAAGGAACTCAAAATTTAAGAAATTTTTATAAAGCTAGAGGAAACGTAGAATTACTTGTCTATACTGATAGTGATTATGTAGGGGATGTAGAAGATAAAAAGTGCACATCTGCTTATGTTTTAAAGTTGGGAGATGGTGTAATATCTTGGTCATAAATAAAACAACTAGTGCTTAGCTTATCCATAACAGAAGCAGAGTTCATAGCAACTGTTTTATGTGCTTGCCAATGTGTTTAGATGATAAGAATTTTGGAGCATCTAGATCACTATTAAGAGGGAGCTACTGTTATTTTGTTGTGATAATGCTTCTACTATAAAATTATACAAAAATCTAATCTTACATAGAAGAAGTAAATATATTGATGTAAAATTTCTTTTTTTGAGAGATTTGTGTAATAATGGTGTTATTGAGCTGAACTATTGTAGTAGCAAAAAACAATTAGCAGACATAATGACAAAACCATTTAAATTTGATAGTTTTCAGTACCCACGAAGCACTTTGGGCATACTTGAAAAACTAGAAATAAATTGTTGCAAAAGGGAGGGTTTGTTCATAGAGAATAAGGTTTTATTTGTTTGTTGCAGTTTAAATTTTGTACGTGGTTTAAATCTTGTACGTGGTTTAAATTTTGTATGTGGTTCACAAGCTGTTAGTAGGTGGGTATTATCTTTGTTATCTTTGAGGAGAATCACACAAAAATTAAAGAAAGAGTTTAAAGAGAAGGAGAAACACCAAGAATTATATTGGTTCACCCAAACCACTGGGCTACGTCTAGTTCTCAACCAAATTCTAGTTGAGTTCCACTAGATTGAAATTGTTTTGAGTACAAAACACATTTACAAAACAATCAATCCACTCCAAGAACCAAAATCCAGTTCTTAAACCAAACTTGCAACCAAATTCCAGCTGCAGAACTAGTACCCAAACTTCCAGGAACTAAGACAATACAAAATTGAAAAAGAATGAAAGAAGAAACAAGAAAAATCAAATTCAGTTATGCAGATGCAAAGATTCCACTGCAAATTGAATTTCTTCTTTAGAAAGAACACAAGAAAGCCTCAAGAGAGAACTTTGAAAATCCTCACTAAAAGTTGCGCACTTCTCTCTTTGAAATGATCTCTATGATTGCTTGAATGATTTCTCAAATGTGTGTTTAAAAAGCTCAAGTAAAACTGTTTATATAGAGACTTTTGAAGCTAACTAACATAATTAATCGGTTAAATCTTCTTTTAATCGATTAAACATTCTTGATTCTAACTGTTTTAACTGATGAGCATATCATTTAATCGATTAAAATGTTCTATCTAATTTTTCAGAATTATTTTAACTGATAAAAAAAGTTTTAATCAATTAAAACAATTATCCAAAAATTTCTTAAGTGATTTTAATCAATTAATTTGTGTTTTAATCAATTAAATACTTGTAGAAAATCTTCAAAAGATCTGTAAGTGATTTTAATCGATTAATTCGAGTTTTAATCGATTAATTCAAGTTTTAATCGATTAAAATACTAGCAGAATATTTTCTAAAACATGTCAAGTGATTTTAATCAATTAATTTTAGTTTGAATCGATTAAAATACAGCCAGAACATTTTCCAAAACTTTCTTAAGTGTTTTTAATCGATTAATTTGAAAATATATAAGTTAAAATGGTGCCATTACACACTATAAGTGGTTTTAATCGATTATTTCAAAAATATATCAGTTAAAATGATGACAAAATTGATTTTAACAACTTGTAATCGATTAATCTAGAAATTTATCAATTAATTTCGAGTCTCAAGAACATATTAACCAATTAATAAGACTTTTAACAGATTAAAAGGTTTAGAGGCATTTTTTATTCTTTCGAATGATAAAACCCAATGCAGTATGAATTAAGAAATGATTATACCTATTAAGATAAGATGTAGAAACACTACACTACATCCCATAACCCAAATATTCTCTGACTTTGATTCAAAAGAACTCTTTGACTTCATCAAATCTTCTGGTTCTTTAATCATCATCAATCTCCCCCTATTTGATGAAGACAATTACTTTTTGAATGCTGCAGAGAAGACACTAGGTTTTTCTGTGTTAGTGATAAAATTTTAATTCAAATAATTTCTCCCCCTTTTACTTCATCAAAATAGTATAATCAAAACATGAAAAATTTATTTAGAGGTTTAATTGTCTACTGGTTAAAAACCAACTAAATATTACAATCCAAAATAAAAAGAAAAGCAGAAAATAACAAAGAAAATAACAAAGATGAAAGAGATTGGACCCCGTTGTCTAGATTTAATCATCCTAGTCTCCTTGATTCAGCTGCATGTTCTCCAATTTTGTGTAAAGGTCAGTGATTTGGTAAGGTTGGACAATTGAGAGTTGGTGTGTTGATAATGCTGGTATGTCATTTGCATATGTTTTCTCTAATTTTCTTGCAGAGTTGCCATTTGGGACATATAGCATTGTACGCTCAAATTTAGAGAGAGGTGTTTCACGATCAGGTTGGGCAATATGGAGTGATTTCCTTGTTATAGTCAGTTGTTGGTTGATCTTTAGTGGATTGAGGGACTTCTGCAGCTAGAGAATATGGAATTTCAGTATTTTCATAATCTTCTCCATCATCTTCATCTTCTGACATCCCAATTTCAGTTTCAGAAATCCAATCTCAATCCACTTTGATGAATCCCATTTTCCAAAGAGTTGAATCATCAATTTCATTTGTGGATTTGGGAGTTTTCACATACTCTCCTGCTAAGTCAACTGCAAAATAGTGAAAGAATTTGTTAATTAACAAAGCATATGGTAATTTAAAATCACCAAGACGTTTTGCCTTGATCATATGATCTTTAATCACAAACACCCAATTAACCCGTATATTGTTCTGGAGGTAGTACATGAGAGCAAGATCCCCCTCATTTAATAGAGCATGATTGGTCCCCCTAGGTGTAAGCACCCATGCTATAATGAAAGTCAGTAGTCTTTTTTCCAGCTTCATTTTTCCAACATTCAAAATTGTGACCGAGTCATTGATATTCTTGAGACATGAGCGAAAGAATTGGATTTTGTTGAATTCAGGTAGCTCAGAGACATTTCCTCTAGATACCTTGACTCCAATATCTTTAAGACCTGCTACCTCATTCCATACAGCAGGAGTAATAACCATGTCAATTCCTTTAACCTGTGATTTGATGGTTGAACCATTGACCGAGAGGTTTGAGTAGAAAACCCGCACAAGATCAGGTTGGATATTCCCAGTGAATTCCATAAAGACTTTCAGTTTTTGATTCTTTAAATGCCTTCTTAAACATATTGATGTAAGATTTCATTTTTTGAGAGATTTGTGTAATAATGGTGCTATTGAACTGAACTATTTCAACAACAGAAAATAATTAACAGACATAATGACAAAGTCACTTAAAGTTGATACTTTTTAGTATTTACGAAGCACTTTGAACATGCTTGAAGAACAAAAAAAACTATTGTAAGGAGCATACAGTTTAAGGGAGGGTTTGTTCACAAAGAATAATGTTTTATTTGTTTATTGCAGTTTAAATTTTGTACGTGGTTCACAACCTATTAGTATGTGGGTGGGTGTTATCTTTGTTCGTACGTGAGAGTTTGTTAGTACGTGGGAGTTATCTTTCCTATTATCTAGTTCATATATTTAGCTTCTTTATTTTAGGAAGATAATAGAACCAAGTTTTCTGAGATAACAACATTTGTTGACAGAAAATAAAGTTTTATTTGTTTGTTGCAGTTTAAATTTTGTACGTTGTTTAAATTTTGTACGTAGTTCACAAGGTGTTAGTAGGTGGGTGTTACCTTTGTTATTTTTGTTAGTACGTATAAGTTTGTTAAAATGTGTAGGTATCTTTCCTATTTTCTAGTTCATCAATTGTAAAGCTAAATCTATATATTTAGCTCTTGTTATTTTTTGAAGATAATAGAACCAAGTTTTCTGAGGAAAAAAAAATGAAATCTCACATCAACATGTTTACTTGTTCCATATAAGATTGGAGTTTTGGATAATTTTATTGTAGAAGCATTATCACAAAAATGACAGTAGCTCCCTGTTGACAGTGATCTACATGCTCCAAAATTATTCTCTGTCAAACACATTGGCAAGCACAAAACGCAGCTGCTATGAATTTTGCTTCTGTTGTGGATAAGCTAACCGCTAGTTGTTTTTTTCTTTTTGATGACCAAGATATTACACTATCTCCCAATTTGAAAATATTACCAAACATACTCTTTCTATCTTCTAGATCCCCTACATAATCACTATCAGTATAGGCAAGTAATTCTACATTTCCTCCAGCTTTATAAAAAAATTCCTAAACTTTGAGTTCCCTGCAAATATGTCAAAATATGTTTTACTGTTAGGAGGTGACTATCTTTAGGATGCTGCATGAAGTGACTAATCACACTAATTGAATGTGCAATATTCGATCTAGTAGCATTCAGATACATAAGGCTTCCTATAAGTCATTTGAATAAAGTACTATCAATATCTGCCCCTTTATTTGTTTTCAGCAACTTAATACTTGATGTTCACATCCCTTAGAAACATAACCCTATGGTTGTTCTAAGTATACATCATCTTGCCCCATGTAAGAAGGCTGACTTGATATAAAGATAATGTTCCACTTTTTTGGCTGCTGATGCAACAATTGTTCTAATGGTTTCCAAACGAGCTATTGTGCAAAAATCTCGTTATAATCAATGTCCTCTCCTTTTCCTACTGATCTGGCTTTAAATTTGTCCATCCCTTATCTCATTCAATTTTGTCTAATAAATCCATTTGACACCTATAATTTTGCAATGTTTGCAGGTGCAGATCCAGTAACATACAATCAAGCATCACACACTCAACATTGGAGAGATGTCATGGATGCTGAATTTCCAGTCATTCAAAGAAATGATACATTCGAGCTAGTTGATCCACCACCAAATTGCAAAATTACAAGTGTCAAGTGGATTTACTAGACAAAATTGAAGGAGACAGGGTGATTGACAAATTTAAAGTCAGACTAGTAGCAAAAGGATACACCCAAGAAGAGAGCATTGATTATATAGAGATTTTTGCACCAGTAGCTCGTTTGGAAATCATTAGAATTGTTGTTGCATTAGCCACCACAAAAAGGTGGAACATTTATCAGCTTGATATCAAGTCAGCCTTCTTACATGGGGTAATCAATGAAGATGCATACTTAGAATAACCACAAGGTTATATTGTTAAGGAGCTAATTGAGTATAAATTTCATTGAGAAACTCACCTTTATTAGACAACATTTGCATCTTTTTTCTGTAATCTTAACCTTAAAGAGCATAAAAATCATGAGAAGATTTTATCAAGTAACTATTCTTTAAGTTGTTCTTTGATTCAGGATTTGAAGGAAGAGAAAGAGAAATATTGGAAGAAGAAAATCAGCCCAGCGCACACGAGCTGCGCCCAGCAGATTTTGGCTGAAAACCAATCTGCCCAGTGCTTTTATTAGGCGCCCAGCGAATTTCCCTGAACGAAGTGGGTGCTCGTGGGGGCTCAATCCGCCCAGTGCATCATCCCGGCGCCCAACGGATTTCCCTCTTCTTAGACCTAATTTCTATTTAAGAAATGAAAGAACAGAGGAAAGAGAGAGGCTCGCGCGGGGAGAAAGAGAGAGGCTCGCGCGGGGAGAAAGAAAGAAAGACAGTTTAGACCTAAAGGAGCTCGTGGGAACGCATATCAACTTGAATCCAACAAGTTTTGTTGTAATTTCTTCTCCTTCTTCTCTTGCTTTGTAATGGGTTCCTCAATGAGGAGCTAAAACTCTTTGGGTTGGATTACATGTAACTACTTTCAGACCATTTCTCCATATATATGATTTTTGTTGCTACAGTTGTGTTTGATTCTATTCTTAATGCTTTCTTTGGAGTGATCAACCGATTTAAGATCCGAGGCTTTTGATTGTGTTGGAAAATATTTTCATTAACCAGAAATGGATCAAATGCTTAATAGACAACCTCTCTAGGAATAGAAGTTGTTTATTAATCACGTTAATCTCAAGATTTATTCATAAGGCAAAGTGTTGGGTTTGAACTGTTGAGGAATCACATTCATGGTTAACACCCTAGGACTTGGTTTTGAGGAATCAGGCCAAGTTATATACTGAGAGTGAAATTGTAAAACATAAATTATATGGTTGGGAAATAAGGATGGAAGCAAGTGCATGTAATTCAATCTGCTTTATTTATAATCACTTTTCGATATATACCAAAAATTGCGATTATTTTAGTTGTTTGCCTCAAACCATACTTTCAATCCATGATGACAACCATATCTTATCTGCAATATCACTAAGTCACAAATCCCTATGGACGATAACTCTTTAATACATCAAAACTTGGTACACTTGTCAGGTAATTTGAATCCATGAGTGAAAATATTAACATATATCTCTAGGGGACGTGAATATACAAACTTAGAAAAGTTGTATATAGTCTTAAACAGACTGGTAGAGCCTGGTACAGTAGGTTGGAGTCTTGTAGCTAATGATTTTTTAAAATGCCCACATGAACACACTCTATTTGTCAAAGAAGGAGAAATGTGCACTCTTAATTGTTTGTGTTTATGTAGATGATTTGATGTACACAAATAATCATGAATCAATGTTTCTAGAGTTTAAAAGGATAATGATGAATGAGTTTGCTATGACTGACTTAGGCAAGATGAGATACTTGCTTGACATTGAAGTTTTGCAAAGCTGTGACATAATTTTTATTGGATAAAAGAAATATATCAAGGATATGTTAGAGATTCCATAGGTTTGACTGTAACTTAGTTAAGAATAGTATTGTTCCAGGTATTAAGTTACTAAAACAGATAAAGTGACAGAAGTTGATAGTACTTTATTCAAACGACTTATAGGAAGCCCTATTATCTTAATGCTATTAGACCGGATATTGCACATTCAATTAGTCACTTCATGGAGCATCCTAAAGACAATCACATCCTAGCAGCAAACTTACCTTGAGATATTTGCAGGGAACTCAAATTTTAAGAAATTTATATAAAGCTGAAGGAAATGTGGAATTACTTGCCTATACTGATAATGATTATGCAGGGGATGTAGAAGATAGAAAGAGTACATCTAGTTATGTTTTCAAATTGGGAGATGGGGTAATATCTTGGTCATAAAAAAAAATAACCAGTGGTTAGCTTATCCACAACAGAAGCAGAGTTCATAGCAACTGCATTTTGTGTTTGTCAATGTGTATGGCTGACAAGATTTTTGGAGCATCTAGATCACTGTTAAGATGGAGCTAGTGTTATTTTTTTGTGATAATAGTTTTACAATAAAATTATATAAAAATCGAGTCTTACATGGAAGAAGTAAACATGTTGATGTAAGATTTTTTTTTTCGAGAGATTTGTGTAATAATTGTGTTATTTAGCTAAACTATTGTAGTAACGGAAAACAATTTGCAGACATAATGACAAAGCCACTTAAAGTTGATAGATTTCAGTATCTATGAAGCATTTTGGGCATACTTGAAGAACAAAAAATAAGCTGTTCCAAGCAACATACAGTTTAAAGGAGGGTTTGTTTATTGCAGTTTAAATTTTGTACGTGGTTTAAATTTTTTACGTGGTTCACAAGATGTTAATACGTGGGTGTTATCTTTGTTAGTACTTGAAAATTTGTTAGTACGTGCGAGTTATCTTTCCTATTTTCTAGTTCATCAGTTGTAAAGTTAAATCTATATATTTAGCTTCTTTATTTTACGAAGAAAAGAGAACCAAGTTTTCTATGATAAAAATTAAGATTACGTAGGGTATCCAGAAGATAGAAAGAACATATCTGACTATGTTTTCAAATTTGAAGATGGTGTAATATCTTGGTCATAAAAAAAATCAGTAGTTAGTTTATCCATAACAGAAATAGATTTTATAGTAGCTGCATTTATGTTTACCAATGTGTTTGACTTAGAAGAATTTTGGAGCATGTAGATCATTGTCAAGATGAGCTACTATCATTTTTTGTGATAATGCTTCTATAATAACATTATCCAAAAATTTACATGAAAGAAGTAAACATATTGATGTAAGATTTCATTTTTTGAGAGATTTATGTAATAATGATGTTATTGAGCTGAACTATTGCATTAGAAAAAAATAATTAACAGACATAATGACAAAGCCACTTAAAGTTGATAGTTTCTAGTATTTACGAAGCACTTTGGACATGCTTGAAGAAAAAAAAAAAATTGTTGCAAGGAGCATACAGTTTAAGGGAGGGTTTGTTCACAAAGAATAACGTTTTATTTGTTTGTTGCAATTTAAATTTTTGTACGTGGTTTTAAATTTTGTACATGGTTCACAAGTTGTTAGTACATGTGTGTTATCTTTATTAGTACGTGAGAGTTTTTTAGTATGTGGGAATTATCTTTCCTATTTTCTAGTTGATCAGTTGTAAAGCTAAATCTATATATTTAACTTCTTTATGCTATGAAGATAATAGAACCAAGTTTTCTAAGAAAACAATATTTGTTGATAGAGAATAAGATTTTATTTATTTGTTGCAGTTTAAATTTTGTACGTTGTTTAAATTTTGTACATACACAAGGTGTTAGTACATGGATGTTATCTTTGTTAGTACATGTGAGTTTGTTAATATGTGGAGGTATCATTCCTTTTTTATAGAACCAAATTTTTTGAGGAAAAAAATGAAATCTTACATCAATATGTTTACTTCTTCCATGTAAGGCTGAATTTTTGGGTAAGTTTATTGTAGAAGCATTATCACAAAAATGACAGTAGCTCCCTCTTAACAGTGATCTAGATGCTCCAAAATTTTTCTAAGCCAAACACATTGGCAAGCACAAAATGCAGCTGCTATGAATTCTGCTTCTGTTGTGGATAAGCTAACCACTGGTTATTTTTTTGTTTTTTGATGACCAAGATATTACACCATCTCCCAGTTTAAAAACATAACCAAATGTGCCCTTTCTATCTTCTAGATGTCTTGTATAATCACTGTCAGTATAAGCAAGTAATTCTACCTTTCCTCCAGCTTTATAAAAAATTCCTAATTTTTGAGTTCCTTACAGTCAAAATATGTTTTGTTGCTAGGAGGTGACTATCTTTAGGATGCTCCATCAAGCGAATAATCACGCTAAGTAGAATTCTAGTAGCATTTGGATACATAACGCTTCCTATGAGTCATTTGAATAAAGTACTATCAACATCTGCCCCTTTATGTCTTTTTAGCAACTTAATACCTGATGTTCTTTCATGCATTGGAGGGTAATATTGTTGTTGTTGTTGTTGATATGGAAGTTGTTGATATGATTGTTGTTGATTTGAAGGATGTCTATTAAATGGACCAACACCTTATTTTCATCCAAAGTTCTGATTTTGATTCCCTTTGCATCCTTGTGAAAAATTGTTCTGATAGTTGTTGGAATTAGGGAAATTTGCTTGTCTTTCTTGACCACTACCACCTTGAGCACCCATATAATGAACTTCTTCTTCTTGTAGGTTGGCTTGATAAGAGCAGTGTCCATTTGAATGATCATCTCTACAAAAGTCACAACTCATTTGTTGGTTGGAAGTGGATTGGACAACATGTAATTATTGAGGTAGTTTTGTCATTTGCTTAGTCAATGCTTCAATCTGTTGAATTAGAATTTTATTTTGAGCTAGGATAGCATTTGTGGTGCTAAGATCAAGCATTCTTTTCCTCTGAACTAGATGTCTATCATGTTGGGCCTACTAGTCTGTAGAGGCTAGTGCATCAATAATTCTTGTGGCATGTTCATCATCCACAAACATCATGGTTCCTCCTGCTGCAGCATCTAAGAGCATCTTTGTATCAGGTCTCAGGCCAGTGCAGAAAATGTTCAACTGGGCAATATCTTCAAATCCATGATTTGGGCACTGATGAGTCATTATATTCCCATATTTTCTTACCTTTCTATACTTATTTTAATTAGTGTTTTGGGCTTAACATTTTGTTATTAGTGAATTTTTATTAATTGGACTTCATTGGGCCAATAATTTAGATTTTAATTAATTTGAGTCTATTTGATCTAATTTTTGCTCATTATTATTTTTAGGACAGTTTAAAGCAATTTTGGGCTTGGAAGATTGGGTCAGATGTCATATTTTATTTTATACTGGTACTAACATTGGCTCACTGTTTTATTTATTATTTTTTTATAGAGCTCCAAAAATCATGATTCTCGAAGCAATATAAACTAGACACATTTGTTAGAATCGCGCAGCGGAATGTTCGCGTGGACGGACAAAAACCAAGAGGGGGGGTGAATTGGTTTCTTAATAAAAAATTAGGTTTTCAAAATTATCCCCAAATTTTACCGATTAAAAACTGTGTAAATGTAAATAGAGAAGAGAAGAGAATCTTACACAGGAGATTTATACTGGTTCGGATCAAAAGACCCTATGTCCAGTTGCTAATCACTCAAACAAAGGATTAACGCTGTCACTATAGTCAAAGTTGTTACAAACAAATTACAATGAAAAGATAAAGATAAGAAAACACCTCTCTTGAAATCCACAAGAGATGATAAACAACTTTCCCTAGAGACGGCACAACACACAATCCACTAAGAACTCCACTTAGTGATTCTTATCGCTTCTAGCCCACACCAGGTTCCAAAAGCCCCCTTTCCTTGCAACAAACAGTTCTCTGGCACTCATAGCACTTAACAAACAGTTCTCTGGAAAAGGTTGTTTTCATTTTCTGAGTTCCAAAGAAGAGTTTAAGTAGAGAAATTAGGGTTTAGGAATTGGGGATTTCGAAACTAGGGTTCTTGGAAATAGGGTTTTCGGAAATAGGTTTGATTTGAAGTTAAAAATAAAAAACAGACTGAAATAATCGATTAAATGAAGTAATAATCGATTAAAACAGAGCCAAAATCAACAGAACCCAAAACCTTTCTGTTTTAATCGATTATAAGGTGTTTTAATCGATTATCGGACTCGATAATCGATTATCCGGAGGTTTAATCGATTAAAGCGGTGAGTTGATACGAGAAAATGGTTTTTCTCATCTGTTTTAATCGATTATTACCC
>OY731400.1:22020370-22238920 GCA_963425845.1 Sphenostylis stenocarpa | reverse complement strand
TCCTTTAAAATTTTCTCTCCTACCCATAAAACCTTCCTAGTAAACCTAAACACCGCACTTCTACCTAATACCCTATTTAAGGCATTGTCTGACAGAAAATGGAGACAAGCCATGGATGTAGAGATGAAGGCATTAGAGAAGAACAACACCTGGGAGTTAGTTACCTTACCAATAGGAAAGAGGCCAGTTGGATGTAAGTGGGTCTATACAGTGAAATACAAGGTCGATGGATCAATTGAGAGATATAAGGCAAGACTAGTTGCCAAAGGGTTCACCCAAACCTATAAAGTTGATTATTTGGAGACCTTTGCTCCGATTGCAAAAATGAACACAGTTAGGGTGATATTGTCCCTTACTGCCAATTATGGTTGGAACTTGGAACAATTTGATGTTAAGAATGCTTTCCTACGTGGAGACCTTGAAGAAGAAATTTATATGGAGATACCTCCGAGATATGGTAAAGATGTTGCTTCCAACACTATTTTCAAGTTGAAAAATGAATTATATGGGCTAAAACAGTCCCCCCGTGCATGGTTTGGCAGGTTTACTAAAGTTATGACAGGTCTGGGTTACAAACAAAGCCAAGGGGACCATACTTTGTTCTTTAAACATTCCAAGTCAGGGGGAGTAATAATATTATTGGTGTATGTGGATGAGATAATATTAACTGGAGATAATAAAGAAGAGCAGCAATTATTGAGACAATGCTTAGGCAAGGAATTTGAGATCAAGACCTTGGGAAAACTAAAATATTTTTTGGGAATTGAAGTTGCCCACTCCAAGAAAGGGATATTTATATCTCAACAGAAATACATCACTGATTTGCTCAAGGAAACTGGCAAGGCAGCTTGCAAACCTGCTAGTACCCCATTAGAACCAAACCTAAAGCTTGGAAATGCAGAAGAAGATGTTGCTGTTGAAAAAGATATGTACCAAAGATTAGTGGGTAGACTTATATATTTGTCGCATACCAGGCCAGATATTGCCTATGCAGTGAGTTTAATTAGCCAATTTATGCATAGCCCAAAGGAGACCCATTTACAAGTTGCCCACAGAATTTTACAGTACCTTAAAGGAACTCCAGGAAGAGGGATTCTATTCAAAAAGAATGGTAATGTGAAGCTTAAAGCCTATACTGATGTTGATTATGCAGGGTCAATTGTGGATAGGAGGTCAACTACAGGATATTGCACCTTTCTTGGAGGAAATCTTATGACTTGGAGAAGCAAAAAGCAGGGTGTAGTGGCTCAGTCTAGTGCTGAAGCGGAATTCCGAGCCATGGCACAAGGTATATGTGAGTTGCTATGGCTTAAAATCATCTTAGAAGACTTGAGGATAAATTGGGAAGAACCTATGAAGCTCTATTGTGATAATAAGTCAGTAATCAGCTTAGCGCACAACCCAGTGTAGCATGATAGAACAAAGCATATTGAAGTAGACAGACACTTCATAAAAGAAAAGCTTGATAGTGGCTTGATATGCACTCCATATGTGTCCTCTCAAGACCAAATTGAACACATTCTTACCAAGCGACTGGGCTGCCATAATTTTGAGAAGATTGTATCCAAGCTAGGAATGGAAAACATCTATTCACCAGCTTGAGAGGAAGTGTGGGAAATCAAATAGTATTTTAGGAAAGAATAAATCAGGAAATTTGTATATTTCCTTGTAATCTATATAGATTTGAATAATTAGGAAAAATCCCATATATCAAGGGATCCTAGAATAAAATAGAGTTATTATATTTCCTAAAACAACTTAGGTCTCCTGTATATATCTTTATATCATCTCTTTGTATTAAAATAATAAAAATCATATTTCATTTTAATCTAATTTTACAGAAAGTACTATCAACTTCTGTCACTTTATCTCTTTTCAACAACTTAATACCTGGATCAATATGATTCTTAACTAAGTTATAGTCAAGCATATGGAATCTGTAACATATCCCTAATATATTTCTTCTGTCCAATAAAAATTTCGTCACAACTTTGCAAAACTTCAATGCCCAGCAAGTATGTCATCTTGCCTAAGTCATTCATTGCAAACTCATTCATTATCATACTTTTAAACTCTAGAAACATTGATTCATGATTATCTGTGTATATCAAATCATCTATATAAACAAAAACAATTAAGAGTGCACCTTTCTCCGTCTTTCACAAATAGAGTGTGTTCATGTCGGCATTTTAAAAAATCATTAACTGCAACATAAGACTCCAACCTACTGTACAAGGCTCTAGGAGTCTGTTTAAGACTATGTAGGGCTTGTCTAAGTTTGTATATCTAATGTTCACGACCCTTAGAGACATAACCCTATGGTTCTTCTAAGTATACATCTTCATTGATTGGCCCATGTAAGAAGGTTGATTTGATATCAAGCTGATAAATGTTCTACCTTTTTGTAGCGGATAATGCAACAATAGTTCTAATGGTTTCCAAACGAGCTACTGCAAAAATCTCACTATAATTGATGCCCTCTTCTTTGATGTATCCTTTTGCTACTAGTCTAGTTTTAAATTTGTTAATCACCCGTCTCCTTCAATTTTGGCTAGTAAATCCACTTGACACCTGTAAATTTGCAATTTGGTGGTGGATCAACTAGCTCACATGTATGATTTCTTTGAATGACTTGAAATTCAGCATCCATGGCATCTCTCTAATGTTGACCCTATGATGCTTGGTTGTATGTTACTAGATCTGCATCTGCAATCATTGCAAAATTATAGGTGTCAAATGGATTTACAAGACAAAATTGAAGGAGATAGGGGATTGACAAATTTAAAGTCAGATCAATAGGAAAAGGAGAGGACATCAATTATAGCGAGATTTTTGCATAGTAGCTCATTTGGAAATCATTAGAACTGTTGTTTCATTAGTAGCCACAAAAAGGTGAAACATTTATTTGATATCAAGTCAACCTTCTTACATGGGGTAAGATGATGTATACTTAGAACAACCACAGGGCTATGTCTCTAAGGGACGTGAACATCAAGTATTAAGTTGCTGAAAACAGATAAAGGGACAACCATTGATAGTACTTTATTCAAACGACTTATATGAAGCCTTATGTATCTAAATTCTACTAGACCGGATATTGCACATTCAATTAGCATGATTAGTCGCTTCATGGAGCATCCTAAAGACAGTCACCTCCTAGCAGCAAAACGTATTTTGAGATATTTGCAGGGAACTCAAAATTTAGGAATTTTTTATAAAGATAGAGGAAATGTAGAATTACTTACCTATAGTGATAGTGATTATGTTGGGGATCAAGAAGATAAAAAGAGCACGTCTGGTTATGTTTTTAAATTGGGTGATGGTGTAATATCTTGGTCATAAAAAAAAAACAACCAATGGTTAACTTATCCACAAAAGAAGCAGAATTCATAGCAGTTGCATTTGTGCTTGCCAATGTGTTTGGCTGAGAAGAGAACATCTAAATCACTGTCAAGAGGGAGCTAGTGTTATTTTTGTGATAATTCTTCTATAATAAAATTATCCAAAAATTCATTCTTATATGGAAGAAGTAAACATATTGATTGATGTGAAATTTCATTTTTTTATATAGAAAACTTGGTTCTATTATCTTTGTAAAATAAAGGAGCTAAATATATAGATTTAGCTTTACAATATGAACTAGAAAACAGGAAAGATACATCCACATATTAATAAACTCACACGTACTAACAAAGATAATACACATGTATTAACACCATGTGAACTAAGTACAAAATTTAAACGACGTACAAAATTTTATCTTCCTAAAATAAAGAAACTAAATATATGAACTAGAAAATAGGAAAGATAACTCCCACATACTAACAAACTTCCACGTACTAACAAAGATAACACCCACCCACGTACTAACAGTTTATGAATCACATACAAAATTTAAACCACATATAAAATTTAAACTGCAACAAACAAATAAAACCTTATTCTTTGTGAACAAACCCTCCCTTAAACTGTATGCTCCTTGCAACCGTTTATTTTTTGTTCTTCAAGCATGTCCAAAGTGCTTCGTAAATACTGGAAACTATCAACTTTAAGTAACATTGTCATTATGCATGTTAATTGTTTTCCACTACTGTAATAGTGAAGCTCAATAACACCATTTTTACACATATCTCTAAAAAAATGAAATCTTACATCACTATGTTTACTTCTTCCATGTAAATTTTTGGATAATTTTATTATAGAAGCATTATCACAAAAAATGATAGTAGCACCCTCTTGACAGTGATCTAGATGGTCCAAAATTCTTCTTAGCGATACACATTGCTAAACATAAATGCAGTTGCTTTGAACTCTGCTTCTGTTGTGATAAACAAACTACTAGTTGTTTTTTTTATGACAAAGATATTACACCATCTCCCAATTTGAAAACATAGTCATGTGCTCTATCTATCTTGTGGATCCCTTACATAATCACTATTGTTATATCAGAAAACTTGGTTCTCTTTTCTTCGTAAAATAAAAAAGCTAAATATATAGATTTAGCTTTACAATTGACGAATTAGAAAATAGGAAAGATAACTCGCATGTTCTAACAAATTCCCACGTACTAACAAAGATAAAACCCATGTACTAACAACTTGTGAACCATGTACAAAAATTTAAACCACGTACAAAATTTAAACTACAATAAACAATTAAAACCTTATTCTCTATGAACAAACCCTTCTTTACACTATATGCTCCTTGTAAAAATTTATTTTTGGTTCTTCAAGTATGCCCTATGCCCAAAGTGCTTCGTAGATACTGAAAACTATCAACATTAAGTGACTTTGTCATTATGTCTGCTAATTATTTTCTGCTACTACAATAGTTCAGCTCAATAACACCATTATTACACAAATCTCTCAAAAAATGAAATCTGATATTAATATGTTTACTTCTTGCATATAAGACTGAATTTTTGTATAACTTTATTATAGAAGCATTATCACAAAAAAACAATAGTAGCTCCCTCTTGAAAGTGATCTAGATGCTCCAAAATTCTTGTCAGCCAAACACATTGACAAGCACAAAATGCAGTTGTTATGAACTCTGCTTCTGTTGTGGATAAGTTAACCACTAGTTATTTTTGTTATGCCAAGATATTACACCATCTCCCAATTTGAAAACATAACCAGATGTGCTCTTTCTATCTTTTACATCCCTTACATAATCATTATTAGTATAGGGAAGTAATTCTACATTTCCTCTAGCTTTATAAAAATTTCTTAAATTTTGAGTTCCCTACAAATATCTCAAAATATGTTTTTCTGCTAGGAAGTGATTATCTTTAGGATGCTCCATGAAGCGACTAATCACACTAATTGAATGTGCAATATTTGGTCTAGTAGCATTCAGATACATAAGGCTTCCTATAATTCGTTTGAATAAAGTACTATCAACTTCTGCCCCTTTATCTCTTTTCAGCAACTTAATACCTGTAACAATACGATTCTTAACATAATAATAGTCAAGCATATGGAATCTATAACATATTCCTGATATCTTTCTTCTGTCCAATAAAAATTCCATCACAGCTTTACAAAACTTCAATGCCCAGCATATATCTCATCTTGCCTAAGTCAGTCATAGCGAATTCATTCATCATCATACTTTTAAACTCTAAAAACATTGATTCATGATTATCTATGTTTATCAATCATCTACATAAACACAAACAATTAAGAGTGCACTTTTCTCCTTCTTTCACAAGTGGAGTGTGTTCATGTGGGCATTTTAAAAAATCATTAGCTGCAAGATGAGACCCCAACCTACTCTACCAGGCTCTAGGAGCCTGTTAAGACTATATAAGGCTTTCCAAGTTTTTATATTTGATTTTCACGTTCCTTAGAGACATAACCATGTGGTTGTTTTAAGTATACATCTTCATTGATTGCCCCATGTAAGAAGGATGACTTGATATCAAGTTGATAAATATTCTACATTTTTGTGGCGGCTAATGCAACAACAGTTCTAATGGTTTCCAAATGAGCTGCTGGTGCAAAAATCTCGCTATAATTGATGCCCTCTTCTTGGGTGTATCCTTTTGCTACTAGTCGGGCTTTAAATTTGTTAATCTCCCTTGTCTCCTTCAATTTTGTCCTATAAATCCACCTGACACCTGTAATTTTGCAATTTGGTGGTGGATCAACTAGCTCACATGTATCATTTCTTTGGATGACTTAAAATTCAGCATCCATGTCATCTCTCCAATGTTCACTCTGTGTGGTTTGGTTGATTGCTACTGGATCTGCACCTACAAACATTTCAAAATTATAGGTGTCAAATTGATTTATAAGACAAAATTGAAGGAGATAGGGGATTGAAAAATTTAAAGGCATGTCAGTAGAAAAAGGAGAGGACACGCATTTATAGCGAGATTTTTGCACAGTAGCTCGTTTGGAAACCATTAGAATTGTTGTTGCATTAGCAGCCACAAAAAGGTGGAATATTTTTCTTGATATCAAGTCAACCTTCTTACATGGGGCAAGATGATGCATACTTAGAACAACCACAGGACTACGTCTCTAAGGGACATGAACATCATGTATTAAGTTACTGAAAATAGATAAAGGGGCAGACGTTCATAGTAATTTATTCAAATGACTTATAGGAAGCCTTATGTATCTGAATGCTACTAGAATACTACTAGACCAGATATTGCACATTCAATGAGCGTGATTAGTCGCTTCATGGAGCACCCTAATGACAGTCACCTCTTAGTAGCAAAATGTATTTTGAGATATTTGCACAGTAGCTCGTTTGGAAACTATTAGAATTGTTGTTGCATTAGCAGCCACAAAAAGGTGGAATATTTATCTTGATATCAAGTCATCCTTCTTACATGGGGCAAGATGATGCATACTTAGAACAACCACAGGACTATGTCTCTAAGGGACGTGAACATCAGGTATTTAGTTACTGAAAACAGATAAAGGGGCAAACGTTCATAGTACTTTATTCAAATGACTTATAGGAAGCCTTATGTATTTGAATGCTACTAAAATACTACTAGACCGGATATTGCACATTCAATGAGCGTGATTAGTCTCTTCATGGAGCATCCTAAAGACAGTCACCTCTTAGTAGCAAAATGTATTTTGAGATATTTGCAGGGAACTCAAAATTTAGGAATTTTTTATTATACTGATAGTGATTATGCAGGGGATCCAGAAGATAGAAAGAGCATGTCTGGTTATGTTTTCAAATTGGGAGATGGTGTAATATCTTGGTCATAAAAAAAACCAAAAAAACAACCAGTGGTTAGCTTATCCACAACTGAAGCAGAATTCATAGCAGCTGCATTTTGTGCTTGCCAATGTTTTTGGCTGAGAAGAATTTTGGAGCATCTAGATCACTATCAAGAGGAGCTACTGTCATTTTTGTGATAATGCTTCTACATCAAAATTAAGCAAAATTAAATTTGATTGGTTATTTTGACTCAGATTTTGTGGGTTGTAAACTTTACAGAAAAAGTACAATGGAACATGTCATCTTCTTGGAAGCAGCTTGATTTCTTGGCATAGCAAAAAGCAAGCATGTGTTGCTCTTCCCACAGCAGAAGCATAATACATTGATGTTGGAAGTTGTTGTGCCCAATCTTTATGGCTCAAACAACAATTGGAAGATTATGGCTTGAGTCTAGATAAGATCCCTCTTCTATGTGATAATACTAGTGCCATCATATTAACAAAAAATCCAATTCAGCATTCCAGAATAAAACACATTGAAATTAGACATCATTTCATTAGGGATCATGTTTCAAAAGGTGAAATCATTTTCATTGAAATTGAAAAACAACTAGCAGACATTTTTACAAAACCTCTTGCTCGTGATCATTTCTATAAAATAAGAATTGAATTAGGAATTCTTGATGCATCAAACATTACATAATTTCATACATTCAACCTATTTTAACTATACAAAATCGTTTTAATCAATTAAGTTACTGGAATCAGAAAAATTAAATTCTTTTAATAGATTAAATTCACAAAATGATCGATTAATTTCACTTATAAAGAATTTCGAAAAATTGTCCATACTTGTTTTAATTGATTATTCATCGAATCAATAGATTAAAAGCTCTCGGGTTTCCAATATACATTTCTCATATATGGTTTTAATCAATTAAAAAGTAATTTACATAAGTTAAAATCATTTATTGGTTCAAAATTTAATCGATTTTTTCTGGTTTAATCGATTAATATTCTATTATCATATCTCTAACTCATTTCCGAGATAAAATTAATTGATTAATTGGTGAAATAATTGATTAGTTTGTTCTTGGAAAACATTTCAGATGCTTTTAATTGCAGGATTCTGAGAATCAATTAGAAAAATAAGAACAGGTTATCAAGATTCAATTTCGCAAATTTTAGCTCAAATTGACCAATCAACTTTACCTTCTAAAAAGAACAAATTAGCCGATGTATTTTGCACCCACACTCGTTCAATTACGTAAGCCATTGTAGCTGGTCAAGGGAACATCTAATTTCTTGGAAAGCAGGAGAATCAATAGAATTCATTAACTGACTTTTGGATTTTACAATTTCTATTTGAAATTTGAGACTCTGTTTTTCTACAAAAACTAGGTTCCTTTCTTTAATTTTACATCTTCCTTCTTCTCTTAGAATTCTCCTCATCTGTTCATCTTTCTACTCCATTCTTCACAAATTCTTCCCCCCCAAAATGTTCAAACAATCCAAGTCTGGAAGGAGGATAAACAAAGAAGAATCCTCCTCTGCTGCAGCCAACCCTGGTGGGCACCTTGAAGCATGATTCAATGGTGATGTAAACTGGATGAATTCTTTCATTTTAGAATTCAGCCAGAAACAACTTGTAATTCCTAAGTACATCAGATTTGCATGGCTGGATGATGAAGGTTTCACATCTTTAAGAAGGCATTTAAAGAATAAAAAAATGAAAGTCTTTATGGAATTCACTAGGAATATCCAACCTGATCTTGTGCGGGTTTTCTACTCAAACCTCTTGGTTAGTGGTTGAACCATCAAATAACAGGTTAAAGGAGTTGACATGGTTATTACTCCTGCTGTATCAAATGAGGTAGCTGGTCTTAAAGATACTAGAGTCAAGGTATATAGAGGAAATGTCTTTGAGCTACCTAAATTCAACAAAATCCAATTCTTTCGCTCATGTCTCAAGAATATCAATGACTCGGTCACAATTTTGAATGTTGGTAAAATGAAGCTAGAACAGAGACTACTAGCTTTCATTATAGCATGGGTGCTTACACCTAGGGGGAGCAATCATGCTTTGTTAAATGAGGGGGATCTTGCTCTCATGTACATCATCCAGAACAATATACAGGTTAATTGGGTGTTTTTGATTAAGGATCATATGATCAAGGCAAAACGTCTTGGTGATTTTAAATTACCACATGCTTTGTTAATTAACAAATTCTTTCAATATTTTGCAGTTGAATTAGCAGGAGAGTATGTGGAAACTCCCAAATCCACAACTGAAATTGATGATTCAACTCTTCGAAAAATGGGTTTCATCAAAATAGATGGAGATTGGATTTCTAAAACTAAAATTGGGATGTCAGAAGATGAAGATGATTGAGAAGATTATGAAGATACTGAAATTCCATCTTCTCCAGCTGCAGAAGTCCCTCAATCCACTAAAGATCAACCAACAGCTGACTACAACAATATGAAAATGACTCCATACTTTGCCCAACCTGATCGTGGAACACCTCTCTCTGAATTTGAGCGTACAATGCTATCTCAAATGGAAACTCTACAAGAAAATCAGAGAAAATATATGCAAATGACATACCAGCATTATCAACACACCAACTCTCAACTCTCCAACCTTATACACCAAATCACCGACCTTTACACAAAATTGGAAGACATGTAGCTGAATCAAGGAGATGGGGATGATTAAATCTAGACAATGGGTCCAATCTCTTTCATCTTTCTTTGTTATTTTCTTTCTTCTTTTCTGCTTTTCTTTTTATTTTGGACTGTAATATTTATCTGGTTTTTAACCAGTAGACAATTAAACCTCTAAATAGATTATGCATGTTTTGATTATACTATTTTGGTGAAGTCAAAGGGGGAGAAATTATTTGAATTAAAATTTTATCACTAACACAGAAAAACCTAGTGTCTTCTCTACAGGATTCAAAAAGTAATTGTCTTCATCAAATAGGGGGATATTGATGATGATTAACGAACCAGAAGATTTGATGAAGTCAAAGAGTTCTTTTGAATCAAAGACAGAGAATATTTGGGTTATGGGATGTAGTGTAGTGTTTCTGCATCTTATCTTAACAGGTATAATCATTTCTTAATTCCTACTGTATTGGGTTTCATCATTGGAAAGAATAAAAAATGCCTCTAAACCTTTTAATCTGTTAAAGGTCTTATTAATCGGTTAATATGTTCTTGAGACTCAAAATTAACTGATAAATTTCCAGATTAATCGATTAAAAGCTGTTAAAATCAATTTTGTCATCATTTTAACTGATATATTTTTGAAATAATCGATTAAAACCACTTACAGTGTGTACTGTCACCATTTTAATTGATATATTTTCGAATTAATCGATTAAAAACACATAAGAAAGTTTTGGAAAATGTTCTGGCAGTATTTTAATCGATTCAAACTCGAATTAATCGATTAAAATCACTTGAGATGTTTTAGAAAATATTCTGGTAGTATTTTAATCGATTAAAACTTGAAATAATTGATTAAAATCACTTGAGAAGTTTTATAAAATATTTTGCTAGTATTATAATCAATTAAAACTCGAATTAATCGATTAAAATGACTTACGGATTTTTTGAAGATTTTCTACCAGTATTTTAATCGATTAAAACACGAATTAATCGATTAAAATCACTTAAGAAATTTTTGGATAATTGTTTTAATCGATTAAAACTTTTTTTATTAGTTAAAATAATTCTGAAAAATGAGATAGAACATTTTAATCGATTAAATGATATTTTCATCAATTAAAACAGAAATCAAGAATGTTTAATCGGTTAAAACAAGATTTAACCGATTAATTATGTTAGTTAGCTGAAAAAGTCTCTACATAAACAATTTTAATTGAACTTTTTAAAACAGAAATCATTCAAGCAATCATAGAGATCATTTCAAAGAGAGAAGTGCACAACTTTTAGTCAGGATTTTCAAAGTTCTCTCTTGAGGCTTTCTTGTGTTCTTTCTGGACAAGAAATTCAATTTGCAGTGGAATCTTTGCATCTACATAACTAGATTTGAATGTTCTTGTTTCTTCTTTCATTCTTTTTCAATTATGTATTGTCTTATTGCCTAGAAGTTTGGGTACTAGTTTTGCAGCTGGAATTTAATTGCAAGTTTGGTTTAAGAACTGGATTTGGTTCTTGGAGTGAATTGATTGTTTTGTAAATCTGTTTTGTACTCGAAACAATTTTAATCTAGTGGAACTCAATTGGAATTTGGTTAAGAACTAGACATAGCCCAGTGGTTTGGGTGAACCATTATAATTCTTTGTGTTTCTCCTTCTCTTTAAACTCTTTCTCTAATTTCTGTGTGATTCTCTTCAATTCTGTTTACTTAGTTGGATTCAATACTAGATCAGAATTCAGAATATTTGAAATTGTAATTCTAAAACTGCTATTTGCGAAAAAGTTTTAAAAGATCAATTCACCCCCTCTTGATCTCAATCTATAATTCTTACAAATTATTTTCTGCTACTGCAATACTTCAGCTCAATAGCAACATATTTACACAAATTTCTCAAAAAATGACTTCTTACATTAATATGTTTACTTCTTCCATGTAAATTTTTTGGATAATTTTAGTATAGAAGCATTATCACAAAAAATGACTCTGGACAGTGATCTAGATGCTCCAAAAATCTTCTTAGTCAAAAACATTGGTAAACATAAATGCAACTGCTATGAACTCTGCTTCTGTTTTGGATAAACTAACTACTGGTTGTTTTTTTGATGACCAAGATATTACACCATCTCCCAATTTGAAAACATAGTCAGATGTGCTCTTTCTATATTCTGGATCCCATGTATAATCACTATTGATGTATCAGAAAACTTGGTTCTCTTTTCTTCATAAAATAAAGAACCTAAATATATAGATTTAGTTTTACAACTGATGAACTAGAAAATAGGAAAGATAACTCGCACGTACTAAAAAATTTCCACGTACTAACAAAGATAACACCCAAGTAGTAACAGCTTGTGAACCACATACAAAATTTAAACCACGTACAAGATTTAAAGTACATACAAAATGTAAACTGCAACAAACAAATAAAACCTTATTTATGAACAAACCCTCCCTTTTGCAACAATTTATTTTTAGTTTTTCAAGTATGCCCAAAGTGCTTTGTGGATACTGGAAACTATCAACTTTAAATGGTTTTGTCATTATGTCTGCTAATTATTTTCCGCTACTACAATAGTTCAACTCAATAACACCATTATTACACAAATCTGTCAAAAAAAGAAATCTTACATCAATATGTTTATTTAGTTTTATAACTAATGAACTATATAATAGGAAACATACCTCCACATATTATCAAACTCACACGTACTAACAAAGATAACAAAGATAACCCCCACGTACTAACAACTTGTGAACTACGAACAAAATTTAAATGATGTACAAAATTTAAACTGCAACAAATAAATAAAATCTTATTCTCTGTCAATAAATATTGTTATCTCAGAAAACTTGGTTCTATTATCTTGTTAAAATAAAGAAGTTAAATATATAGACTTAACTTTAACTCTGATGGACTAGAAAATATGAAAGTTAATTTCCATGTACTAACAAACTGCCACGTACTAACAACTTGTGAACTACATACAAAATTTGAACCACGTACAAAATTTAAACTACAACAAATAAATAAAACCTTATTCTCTGTGAACAAACCCTCCATTAAACTGTATGCTCCTTGCAATAGTTTACTTTTTGTTAATCAAACATGTCCAAAGTGCTTCGTAAATACTGGAAACTATCAACTTTAAGTGGTTTTGTTAATTGTTTTCCACTACTGCAATAGTTCATCTCAATAACACAATTATTCTCTGTTACAAAATTTTCAACCACGTACAAAATTGAAACGACGTACAAAATTTAAACTACAACAAACAAATAAAACTTTATTCTCTATGAACAAACCCTCCCTTAATCAAGCATGTCCAAAGTGCTTCGTAAATATAGGAAACTATCAAATCTAATTGACTTTGTTAATTGTTTTCTAGTATTGCAATAGTTCAGTTCAATAACATCATTATTCTCTGTTGCAAAATTTTTCACCATGTACAAAATTACCACGTACAAAATTTAAAGTGCAACAAACAAATAAAACCTTATTCTCTGTGAACAAACCCTCCCTTAAATTGTATGCTCCTTGCAATAGTTTATTTTTTGTTCTTCAAGCATGTCCAAAATGCTTCGTAAATTCTGGAAACTATAAACTTTAAGTGGCTTTGTCATTATGTCTGTTAATTGTTTTCCACTACTGCAATAGTTCAACTCAATAACACCATTATTACACCAATCTCTCAAAAAATTAAATCTTACATCAATATGTTTACTTATTCCATGTAAATTTTTGGATAATTTTATTACCGAAGCATTATCACAAAAAATGACTCTTCACAGTGATTTAGATGCTCCAAAATTCTTCTCAGCCAACACATTGGTAAGTATCAATGCAGCTGCTATGAACTCTGCTTATGTTGTGGATAAACTAACTACTGCTTATTTTTTTATGACCAAGATATTACACCATCTCCCAATTTGAAAACATAGTCAGATGTGCTCTTTTTTATCTTCTAGATCCCCTGCATAATCACTATTGTTATCTCAGAAAACCTTGATTCTCTTTTCTTCGTAAAAAAAAGCTAAATATATAGATTAAGCCTTACAAATGATGAACTAGAAAATAGGAAAGATAACTCGCACGTACTAACAAAGATAAGACCCACCTACTAACAGCTTGTGAACCACGTACAAAATTTAAACCATGCACAAAATTTAAATTGCAACAAACAAATAAAACCTTATCTTCTAAGAACAAACCCTCCCTTAAACTGTATGCCACTTGCAACAGTTTATTTTTCGTTCTTCAAGTATGCCCAAACTGCTTCGTAGATACTGGAAACTATCAACTTTAAGTGGCTTAGTCATTATGTCTGCTAATTATTTTCTGCTACTACAATAGTTCAGCTCAATAACACCATTATTACACAAATCTCTCAAAAAATGAAATCTTACATCAATATGTTTATTTCTTCCATGTAAGACTGAATTTTTGGATAATTTTATCGTAGAAGCATTATCAAACAAAATAATAGTAGCTCTTTCTTGATAGTGATCTAGATGCTCCAAAATTCTTGTCAGCCAAACACATTGGCAAACACAAAATGCAGTTGCTATGAACTCTGCTTTTGTTGTGGATAAGCTAACCACTAGTTACTTTTTTTTATGACCAAGATATTACACCATCTCCCAATTTGAAAATATAACCTGATGTGTTATTTTCTATCTTCTACATCCCCTGCATAATCACTATCAGTATAGGCAAGTAATTCTATATTTCCTCCAATTTTATAAAAAATTCTTAATTTTGAGTTCGTAGTAAATATCTCAAAATATGTTTTGCTGCTAGGAAGTGGTTATCTTCAGGATGCTCCATGAAGCGACTAATCACATTAATTGAATGTGCAATATCTGGTCTAGTAGCATTCAGATACATAAGGCTTCCTATAAGTCGTTTGAATAAAGTACTATCAACTTCTGCCCCTTTATATGTTTTCAGCAACTTAATATCTAGTACAATAGGATTCTTAACTAAGTTAAAGTCAAACATATGGAATTTGTAACATATCCCTGATATATTTCTTCTGTCCAATAAAAATTCCATCACAGTTTTGCAAAGCTTCAATGTTGTAAAAGCTGACAGAGACAAGAAAAAACTTTATTCATGAGGCGTGTATAATCACTGCCCTTAAGGACTTATCTGCGGTGTATTGCGCAATACAACAAGAACTTCTCAGAATTTTTGAGGATATCAGAAACTAGCAAGAAACTCTTAAAGGAGTAAATAAGTCGAGGATAATAGTAGAACAGGAAGAAAAAATAGAGAAGAGAAGATGAGATATGTGTGTATCGAAGAGTGTGAAGTGATCTCTATTTATAGGTGTAGATTGGACCCAAAATCTTAACTACCTACGTTCTCTAGAACGTTCTCAGTAAAGTTCCCTATAACATTCTCAGTTCTATATAACATTCTAAGTTTTACAATATCCCTTATTTTACAACAGTCCCCCACATATTGCAAAACAAAATAGATAAAGAATAAAACAAGAAAACCCTAGGTCTCATATAAGATGTAATGCATTAGAGCTGGTATACCAAGCTATATGAACTATTGTTAGACTGAAAAACTTAACACACAGTGTAGTTGGTGTAATAAGCTATATGAACCAAAACATTTAGTGTGTGTTAGTGGTTTAACAATCACAATACACCCCCACAATTCTTGCTGTTATCGCTGTGTTGCGCTTACTAGGCCATGCGTGTGCCCGATATTCCTGAATGCTCTAGAAATCTTGCAAAGATCCCATACAGGCGGCCCCACTTGACACTCATATAGGTGACTTCATCAAACGTATGCTGCAAATCATACACCACCCATAAGGGATATGAAATCGTTAAAAACTTTGTTTATACTAAAATTTGTACACCGCATAGAATTTTAATTACAAAGTTTAACTTTTCAATGATGCAGTATCTAACACTTTCACATATACACCATAGGAATGGTCTTAATTGATTTTAATCAATTTTAGTGCAAGCAGAACTAACAAGTGACTTGTTTTTACCCATATGAACCTTATTCATGGGATTTCCAATCACAAAGGTTGGGTTACCATCACCTGTTTGTTTGCAAGTGGCTTAAGTCCCATTCCCCTAGATGTTTCTAAAATCATATTTCTAGTTAAGGGTTTTGTTAGAGGATCTACTAGATTCTATTATGACTTCGCATAGTCAATGAAAATTGTTTTATTCTTTAGCAATTGCTTCACTAAATTATGTCTCAATTATATATGTCTATTTTTTTTTCATTGTAGTTCTTATTTTTAGCTATAGTTATTGCCGATTGGCAATCATAGTGAATTGATACAGATGGGATTGGTTTCATTCCTAATGAAATATTTGATAAGAAGTTTTTCAACCACTCAGTTTCACTACCAGCCATTTCGAGAGCAACAAATTTAGATTCCATTATTGATCTTGCAATAATTGTTTACCTGACTAATTTCCATATAATCGTACCACCTCTGAGTGTGAATACAAAGGTACTAGTGGATTTTGTCTCATCTAAATCAGAGATCCAATTAGCAAGACTATACCCTTCTAGTACAACGGGAAATCCACTATATTCGATGACATAATCCATTGAACCTCTTAAGCATCTCATAAGTCTTGCAAGTGCATTCCAATGTTTTTTATTAGGACATTGAGTGTACGTACTCAGTCTACCTACTGCATAAGCAATGTCAGGTCTAGAAAAACTCATTAAATGTAGTAAGCTCCCAATTACTTGGGCATACTGAGGTTGAGAGATTGAGTCTTCTCTATTTTTCTTTAACTTAGAGTTAGCGTCATAAGGGGTATTCACTGATTTGACATTATAACGCCCAAACTTTCTAAGAAGTTTCTCAATGTATTGTTCTTGGGATAGTAAAATACTATTTCCCTTCCTTATGACTTTAACTCCCAAAATCACATTGGTTTCACCCATGTCTTCCATTTCAAATTTAGATCCCAGAAACAACTTAGTTCTGGAGACAATGTCAATGCATGTACCAAATATTAACATGTCATGTACATATAAACATATAATGACATATTCACCACTCTCAAATTTAGAGTACACACATTCATCAGCATCATTAGTTGAAAAGTCATTACAAAGTAGAACACTATCAAGTTTTTCATGCCACTTTTTTTGTGCTTATTTTAATCCATACAAAGATTTTAAAAGTTTGCACACTTTGTTCTCTTGACCAGGAAGAACACACCCTTTAGGTAGAGTCATATAAATTTTCTCCTCTAATTCACCATTCAAAAAGGCTATCTTAACATCCATTTGGTGTATAACCTACTTATGGATAACTGCTAGAGCTAACAAAACTCAAATAGAGGAAATCCTAGTCACAAGGGAAAATGTGTCAAAATAATCAATGTTGGGTTTTTGAGTAAAACTCTTTGCTACTAATCTTATCTTATATTTATCTATGGATCATCAGGATAATTTTTTTTTAAATCTACTTATAACCAATAGGCTTTGTTCCTTTAGGCAAATCTACTAAAGTCCAAGTATTATTTTTCTTACTTGAATCAATTTCAATCATAATGACCTTATCCCAATCGTAAAAACTCATTGGATCATTTTCAACTAGATTAGTGTAGAAATAATCTCCAAAGGAGGTTTCCTTCCTTTGTCTTTTACTTCTCCTTAATTCCTCATATACTTTATCACTATTAATATCTATAGATTGTTTAAGTGTCTCACTAACCTTTAGAGGAAAAAATATGTTCAAAGAACTCAACATTTTTTTTCTCCATTATAGTATTATGCTCAATTACATCACTTTTGAGGACAAGAAATCTATAAGCAACACTATGTTCTGCATAGCCTAAGAACATACAATCAGAAGTTTTAGAGCCTATTTTCCTTTTCTTAGGATTGGATAACACTACCTTAGCTAGGAGGCACTCCCACACTCTTAGATATTTAAGATTAGGTTCATAACCTCTCCATATAAACACATTATATTGGGTGAATAAGATTAGTTGAAAACACAATATTTTTTGTCATAACAATCATATCATATTTGAATGACACTTTAACCCTAACTTTTTCCAATAGTACTACAGAGATTAGATTAACTCTAATTAATGGCACATGTAGCACATCACTCAAGGCCAGAGTCTTTCTAGATGTGAGTTTTAGAAGAACTTTTCCTTTTCCTAAGACAAGAGTTTTCCTAGAATCACCGAGATAAACATGTTCTTCTCCATCTCACAGTAGTGTAGCAGGTAAAATCACTTATGTTTGCACATATGAGCCTGGTACCCCCATAGTCTACCACCCATTTGCTCACATTTGTCACAAGGTTTATTTGGGAAATGACTGCAACAATTGCATCTTCTCCTTTTGGCTAAATTTACCTTAGGAGGATTGTCGTTTGTCATTCTACGTTTGCACTGCACTGAGGTGCATGATGACCTAGCTTTTCATAGATAAAGCAATTTTCCTTTTCTTGAAGGTAAAGTGGGGTTAGATCCATTGATTTCATACAATCTCAAACTCTTTCTTTCTTATACGTATGTATAAAATAATATGTAGATCTAAACCATGCATATGTAACTGCTAATTGTTCACTACCAAAAATCTCTCAAACATATAATACTCATGCAAATTTTGGGAAACAAAATTTGGGAATGAATTAGGGTTCATTCTAATCAGATAGATAAATCCCTAAATTCATAATTAGGGTTTATCTTAATTTGGGAAAACTATCATAAGAGAAAAATCATAAATCGAATAACTATGACTCTGATACCACATGTAAGTTAATTTGAAGTTTTCCTAAGTTCCTAATTCATTCTAGAAAACTACTCTTTAGTATCTTTAGATTCTTGATTCTCACAAAATAACATACATTAATCATATCATAATAAGAAGACTAACCTTGATCCATGAGAATCTGTTATTTAATTCCAACCTCTCTCTTTGCCTTTCAGTGTTTGTTTTCACATCCCCTTTCTTTCACCATCCAATATTGTAAAAAATGTTGAAGTTATAGAAGGGTATGTACTTGTTGTTGATATCCGTACTGTCAGCCATAAGTCCTTAAGATTGTTGTAAAAGCTGATAGAGACACGAACAAATTTTATTCCTGAGGCGTGTATAATTACTGCCTTTAAGGACTTATCCGTGGTGTATTATGCAAGTCCTCCAGGATACTAGAGGAACTTCTCAGAATTTCTGAGGATCTCAGAAACTAGCAAGAAACTCTTAAAGGAGTAAATAAACCTAGGATAATAGTAGAGCATGAAGAAAATAAAGAAGAGAATATGAGAGAGGTGTGTATGGAAGAGTGTGAAGTGGTCTCTATTTATAGGTGTAGATTGGACCCAAAACCCTAACTACTTACATTCTCTATAACATTCTCAATAAAGTTCTATAACGTTCTCAGTTCTCTATAACATTTCTTAGTTCTCTGTAACGTTCTCAGTTCTCTATAATGTTCTTTGTAACGTTCTATGTTTTGCAATACCCCCTTATTTACAACATTCAATGCCCAACAAGTATCTCATCTTACCTAAGTCATTCATAGCAAACTCATTCATCATCATACTTTTAAACTCTAGAAACATTGATTCATGATTATCTGTGTATATCAAATCATCTACATAAACATAAACAACTAAGAGTACACCTTTCTCCTTCTTTCACAAATATAGTGTGTTCATGTGGGCATTTTAAAAAATCATTAGCTACAAGATAAGACTTCAACCCATTATACCAGGCTATAGGACCATGTTTAAGACTATATAAGGCTTTTCTAAATTTGTATACCTGATGTTCACGTCCCTTAGATACATAACCATGTGGTTGTTCTAAGTGTACATCTTCATTGATTGCCCCATGTAAGAAGGCTGACTTGATATCAAGCTAGTAAATGTTCCACCTTTTTGTGGCGGCTAATGCAATAATAGTTCTTCTAGAAAATTAGATTAAATAAAATCTTATTTTATTATTTTAATACAAAGAGATCATATAATATATATACAAGAGACTTAAGCTATTTTAGGAAATATAATAACTCTATTTTATTCTAGGATCCCTTGATTTATGGGATTGTTCCTAATTATTCAAATCTGTATAGATTACAAATTTCCTAATTTATTCTTTCCTAAAATACTATTTGATTTCCCACACTCCCCCTCAAGCTGGTGAATAGGTGTTTTTTATTCCCAGCTTGGATACAATCTTCTCAAAATTGTGGCAGCTCAGTCCCTTGGTAAGAATGTCTGCAATTTGGTCTTGAGAGGACACATATGGAGTGCATATTAAGCCACTATCAAGCTTTTCTTTGATAAAGTGTCTGTCTACTTCAATATGCTTTGTTCTATCATGCTGTACTGGGTTGTGGGCTATGCTGATTGCTGACTTATTATCACAATAGAGCTTCATAGGTTCTTCCCATTTTATCCTCAAGTCTTCTAAGATGAGTTTAAGCTATAGTAACTCACATATACCTTGTGCCATGGCTCATAATTCTGCTTCAGCACTGGACCGAACCACTACACCCTGCTTTTTGCTTCGCCAAGTCACAAGATTTCCTCCAAGAAAAGTGCAATATCCTGTAGTTGACCTCCTATCCACAATTGACCCTACATAATCAGCATCAGTATAAGCTTCAAGCTTCACATTACCATCCCTTTTAAATAAAATCCCTCTTCCTGGAGCTCCTTTAAGGTATTGTAAAATTCTATGGGCTGCTTGTAAATTGGTCTCCTTTGGGTTATGCATAAATTGGCTAATTAAACTCACTGCATAGGCAATATCTGGCCTGGTATGCGACAAATATATAAGTCTGCCCACTAATCGCTGGTACATATCTTTTTCAACAATAGCATCTTCTTCTGCATTTCCAAGCTTTAGGTTTGGTTCTAATGGGGTATTAGTAGGTTTGCAAGCTGTCTTGCCAGTTTCCTTGAGCAAATCAGTGATGTATCTCTGCTGGGATATAAATATCCCTTTCTTGGAGTGGGAAACTTCAATTCCTAAAAAATATTTTAGTTTTCCCAAGGTCTTGATCTCAAATTTCTTGCCTAAGCATTGGCTCAACAATTGTTGCTCTTCTTTATTATCTCCAGTTAATATTATGTCATCCACATACACCAATAATATTGTTACTCCCCCTGACTTGGAATGTTTAAAGAACAAAGTATGATCCCCTTGGCTTTGTTTGTAACCCAGACCTGTCATAACTTTAGTAAACCTGCCAAACCATGCACGGGGGGACTGTTTTAGCCCATATAATGCCTTTTTCAACTTACAAACAATGTTGGCAACAACATCTTTACCATATCCCGGAGGTATCTCAATATAAATTTCTTCTTCAAGGTCTCCATGTAGGAAAGCATTCTTAACATCAAATTGTTCCAAGTTCTAACCATAATTGGCAGCAAGGGATAATATCACCCTAACTGTGTTCATTTTGGAAACCGAAGCAAAGGTCTCCAAATAATCAACTCCATAGGTTTGGGTGAACCCTTTGGAAACTAGTCTTGCCTTATATCTCTCAATTGATCCATCAGCCTTGTATTTCACTGTATAGACCCATTTACATCCAACTGGCCTCTTTCCTATTGGTAAGGTGACTAACTCCCAGGTGTTGTTCTTCTCCAATGCCTCCATCTCTACATCCATGGCTTGCCTCCATTTTCTGTCAGACAATGCCTCAGATAGGGTATTAAGTAGAAGTATAGTGTTTAGGTTTACTAGGAATGTTTTATGGGCAGGAGAGAAATTTTTAAAGGACAAGTAATTTGAGAGAGGGTAGAGTGGTTGTTTGGTGCATTTTCTTGTCCCTTTTCTAATGGCAATTGGGAGGTCAGGATCATTTTGGGTTTCAATTTCAACCTGCACAACTAGAGAAAAAATTGTTACCTCTTTTTGTGGAGTCGAGTTGGATTCTTGAACATGGCTTAATTCTGGAATGGCCTTAGTCTTCCTTGATCAGCTTCATAATTAATTTCACTTTCTTGACCAACTTCCTTTTCTTGACCAATTCCTTGACTTGTTTCATTTGTTACAACTTCAACTTGATCTTCAATTTGATCTCGTTTAGGTTCAAATATCAAGTCTGGAAGAATGGGAAAACCAAAATTACTACTTTCAATATGATTTCGTTTAGGTTCAAATGTCAAGTTTGGAAGAATGGAAAAACCAGAATTACTACTTTCCTTATCTTCCTTGAAACTCTCCCCCTGAAGATAAGGTTGATGAAAATAGCCCTCTTGTTCATTGAAGGTAAAATCCCTAGACACAAAGAATTTTTTGGATGGGGGGTGGTAGCATTTATACCCTTTTTGAGTGGGTGAGTAACCAACAAAGACACACTTTAAGGCTCTAGGATCAAGTTTCCCCCTGTCTGTACTATGAATATGGACATATGAGATGTACCCAAAAAATCTTGGTTTAAGATTATTTGTAGTAGACAAGTTTGGATAGAAAGACGATAAAGCTTCCATAGGGTTTTTTTATCCTAAGACTCTAGAGGGTAGTCTATTGATAAGATATGTTGCTGTAAGGATAGTTTCCCCCCATAAATTTTTTGGGACACTTTTTTGGAACAACAATGCCCGAGTCTGATTTAATAGATGCCCATTTTTCCTCTCTGCGACCCCATTCTGTTGTGGTGTTTTGACACAAGAGGACTCATGAATTATACCTTCTTTTTGACAAAAAGAATTAAGGACATGATTGAAGTAATCTTTGGCATTATCTGACCTAAGCCTCTTAATATTAACACCAAACTGATTTTTTATCATGGAATGGAAGACAAAACTGACTTCTGATTTTTGTTTAAGTAGGGAAACTCAAGTGACCCTTGTATAGTCATCTATAAAGGTGACAAACCATCGAGTACCAGACACATTTGGAATATTAGAAGGTCCCCAAACATCAGTATGAACAAGATAAAAAGGGAAATTACTAATTCTATTACTATTGGAAAAGATATATGTTTGTGCTTAGCAAGTTCACACACCTCACAATGAAGACTCTCAGCATCTAACTTGGTAAACAGAGAGGGGAACATAATTTTGATCACTCCAACAGAGGGATGTCCCAACCGACAATGATAAAGCATGATTTTTTCTCTGTTGGTCATCAAGGATTCAGATATGAAGGAGTGAGATATTATATTTTTGCTGGGCAAACTTGGATCTTCGAGATAATAAATGTCATTCCATTCTCTAGCATGTCCAATCATCCTCCCCAAATCCTTGTCTTGAAATACACAATGATCATTGAAAAAAACAACTTTACATGACAAATCCTTTATAAGTTTTTGTATAGACACTAGGTTCGTGGACAACTTTGGGACATGGAGAACATCTTTTAAGGTTATTAAAGGGTTGATTTGGATATTTCCTTGACCAGCTACAGTTATAAGGGTTCCATCTGCTGTGGCAATTTTATTGTTGTTGGGACATGGGGAATATGTAGAAAAGTGTTTGGCTGATGGTGTCATGTGATCTGTGGCTCCAGAGTCTAATATCCAATAATGGTTAAAAGGTGTTGTAGACCCCAAATCTTGCCCGGTATCCTAATAAAGACTAGAAGACCTTCTATTCGAAGATGGATGAAGCCTAAAAAGCCATTAGGAGAGACTATTAGGCCCCATACTAGGATATGAGGGATTTTCGGCACAAAAATAAGGATTCTCCCCTTTTGGGGACGAGACCACAATCTCGCCACCTGCGAATGGCGAGACGGTGGTCTCGCTTGCCGGGACGGCGGTCTCGCCACTTCTGCAAGGTGAGACGGCGGTCTCGCCACTTCTGCATGGTGAGACGACGGTCTCGACCTTGTCAGATGGGAACGTCGTTCTCGACCTGACAGGCGCGAATCCCTATAAATAGGGGCTTCATTCCCCTCATTCCACACAACTTTTCTCATTCTCTCTCTAGAAAAATCACTAAATTCTCTCTCTAGAATCCCTCCGACGCATTTTCAGAGTTTCTGAGTGTTTCTGCAAGTGTTTTTAGCGTTTCGAGAGATTTTCCGGCGCTGTGTAGAGTGAAGGGCTACCACAAAGCACCCTATTTTTTAAAGAGTTAATAGAAAGCTCGCTTCGAAGGGTTTCTCTCTCTCTTTACCTCTTTACCACTTTATATAAACTGTGCAATAGTTGTTAGGCCCATGTAGTCGTAACTTTAAATTCCGTAAATAAAAGGGTAAAAGCATATTTTTCACCGGTTTAGATATTTTTTAATTGCTGGCCTGTCATAGGGAACCCGAAAGGGGCGTCGTAAGGGAACTAACACTTCCCTTACACGTAACTAACTCTCTTACCCAACTCTGGTTCTAACGACCAAAGTTGGTTTTTCGAAAACCAACGTCTTTTAATTCCTTTTCCGATGTTTCCGGTAAAAACATTGGTGGCGACTCCACAGGACCCTTCAAAACTAGTTCTTGGGTTAGCCCGGTTATCGGACAACCCAAGAACGCCCTTTCGAAAACCTCGCCCCTAGGTTCAGCCCGGTTATCGGACAACCTAAAGGCGTTGTAACCACCAATAAAAATGTGAAAATCAAGAGAGTCGAAACCATCGCGTCGCTCTGATCGCCCTCGTTTTTTATGGCGGCGACAGGTGTATCTGAGACGTTTAATCCAAAAGAAGGTGGAAACTTACCTGAGTATGCCAAAGAACACACACCTGTAGGTTTTTCCAGCTTACTAAGAACAGTTTTCACCCTTTCTATCTCCTATTCCCTTGACATTATAGCAAAAAGGTGCGATGCAACAGCAATGCAGGCTGTCGTCTTAAGATTAAGAAAAATACAACAACAATGCAGGTTGTCGTCTTAGGGTTAAGAAAAATGCAACAGCAATACGACTGTCGTCTTAGGGTTTATAGTGCGCAGATAGAACTTCCTAGATCGGAAGCTTTGATACCATCCGAAAAATTAGATTAAATGAAATCTTATTTTATTATTTTAATACAAAGAGATCATACAATATATATAAAAAGAGACCTAAGCTATTTTAAGAAATATAATAACTCTATTTTATTCTAGGATCCCTTGATTTATGGGATTGTTCCTAATTATTCAAATTTGTATAGATTACAAATTTCCTAATTTATTCTTTCCTAAAATACTATTTGATTTCCCACAGTTCTAATGGTTTCCAAACGAGCTACTGGTACAAAAATCTCGCTATAATCGATGTCATTTTCTTGGGTGTATCCTTTTGCTACTAGTCTGACTTTAAATTTGTGAATATACCCTGTCTCCTTTAATGTTGTCTTGTAAATCCACTTGACACCTGTAATTTTATAATTTGGTGGTGGATCAACTGGCTTGCATGTATCATTTTTTGAATGACTTTAAATTCAACATCCATGGCATCTCTCCAATGTGACTCTGTGATGCTTGGTTGTATGTTATTGGATTTGCACCTGCAAGCATTGCAAAATTATAGGTGTCAAGTGGATTTACAAGACAAAATTGAAGGAGACAGGGGATTGACAAATTTAAAGCCACACCACTAGGAAAAGGAAAGGACATTGATTATAGCGAGATTTTTGTACAGTAGCTCGTTTGGGAACCATTAGGACTGTTGTTGCATTAACAATCACAAAAAGGTGAAACATTTATCTTGATATCAAGTCAGCTTCCTGTTAAGTGGTAAAAGTTGATGTAATTATGCTTTTAATTGTTATTTAACCACTTAAATTATGTTGATTCTAATCTTACTTTCTCCAAATGTAGGACAAATTTGCAGAATACTTTGGTACAAGAGCAAGGATCATAATTTTCAAGATAATTGAAGAAAAATTGAAAAGAAGGAAGAAGATTTTCAGCCTAAGATTCGCCCGAGCAAGACGTACGCTCACTTGAGCAAAAATACGTTAAAGTTCTCTGGAAGTCACTCGCTCGAGCGAACATTTATTCGCTTGAGCGAAAATACATTAAAGCTCTTGGGAATTCAACCGCTCAAGCAAACAATTCTCGCTTGAGCGAAAATCATCATTTTTTGCTTAAGCGAACGTTCCGCTTGAGCGAATAACGCGAAATTTGAAGCACTTGTTGGATTTGATGAAGATATATAAAGTTTATTTTGTGGGTGTGTAGGTAAATAGGTTATAGGTATAGAATTTAATCTCTTGATAATTTCAGTATATCTTGTGATAAGCGCCTATAACTGTTGCATTTCATAGAATTTATCATACTGCATGAAAAACCAATCTTTAAGCCTTGAAAGAACAAACTGAGTTTTTTAATCTGTTGAAAAGTAGTTTTAATATGTTAAAATCACTTAAAATAGGAAATGTATATATACAGTCAATATTTTAATTGATTAAATCATAGAATCAAAAGATTAAAATATTCTTGATGATGCTTTTATGTTAAGGGTTTCGCAGTATTAATCTGTTAAATTGATAAAACAATAGATTAAAATGTTCTAAGTCATAATTCGCATTTTTAGTATCTCAGATTTTCAATCTATTAAAATGAATTTTAATATGTTAAAACAGAGAGCTACCATTCTTTCATTTTAAGTATCTCAGATTTTCAATTTATTAAAATGAATTTTAATCTATTAAAACAGAGAGCTGTTATTCTTTCATTTTAAGTATCTCAGATTTTCAATCTGTTAAAATGAATTTTAATCTATTAAAACAGAGAGCTACCATTTTTACTTCTAGCAGTTTTAATCCATTGAAAGCTCAAATTAACCGATTGAAAGAGTTTTAAATGAAAACAATCGATTAAAACATCATTTTTATCATTTGAAACTATCAGTTTTGTCTCTTTTACTCTATAAATGTAGTTTTGATTTCTATTTTGATACACAATTTGGAAATCGATTAAAAGCAATCTTGGAGCTCTCATATTCGTGTTTTTTTCTGAGCATTCATACACATTTCATATCATAAGGGGTTTTGATCAAGATTGTTGAAAGATCTTCAAGAGAGAAAGTTTTGTGTTAGAAAATTTGCTTCTGTACTTCTATATTGTAAAAGCTGCAATCCAGGTTTATTCTTTTCAATACTTGTACGAACTTTGATTGTGTAGATTGGGTTTGAATCTGTACTGGTTATAGCGACTGGGTTTGGTTGCTGGGTGGTTTTTTCAAGAGTCTATCTTGTGGTGTTGTAAGGTAGATCTTGGGGTAGATTGTTTGTATCTACTGGTTTTTATTTTCACTTGGTATTAGTGGAACTTGACAGATTTGTCAAGAACTGGATGTAGCTCTTGGGAAGAGTGAACCAATATAAACTCTTGTGTTGTATTTCTGCATTTATCTCTTTTCATTTCTGGTTTATATTCTTGCTTTGTTAAAAACCAAATCTGCCTAATAAAAGATTGGATAAAAGATTAATCATTCTTCCATAAAGAAAGTGGTTTTTGAAAAAGGTTTCAAAGTTCAATTCACCCCCCTCTTGAACTCAACAATTAATTATTACAAAATTTTTCTATAAAATATAAGATGCATTTGAGAAAGAAAATGGGAGGTTTTGAGAAGAGAGGCGCGACAGCTGCTTGAATTTCTGTCCAATCTTCAATTCTTCTTCACTTGAATCATTGTAATGGCCATCATGAGTGGCTAACTTCATTCTCTTAGGATTGGGTGCACTTCCATTGAACTCTTTTGTATCTTGTTGATATTTTGATATATTAATCTATGTTCTTGATGTTGTTATTCTTATCCTTTGTGTCTTTTAATGCTTTTATCCTGGATGTTCATATATTGAAAAATATATCTTGAAACCCTTTCTTAGGTTAAGAATATTTGCTACATTAATTTCTAGGAATGGTAATGAATGTATTGAGTGCTTAATGTAACACCCCTTTCGAGATGCCACGTGTAATTTTTTTTTTCACAATTATTTTATCTCAAATAACACTTGATAAAAGATTTATCCTAAACCTCTTTATTCATCAAAATAAAATTTTATTCATCCAAACAACTAACTTAAACCATCAAAATGAGACTTAATATCAAATCTTTACAGTTCAAACTCAAAATCACTACACTATTACATTATATTCAAAAGGACATTTTCAAATATCTTAAAAAAAACTCTCAAAAAGCTTCCCCACGAGCTCCTTACCACTAAGCTTCTCTAACAGTATCTGCATCAAAATCTACTCCCGCATAACACAAGTCATACGATCGTCGCAGGTGGAAACGAACACCATAAACATGCAAGGGTGAGCAAAACATGTATCCCATCACATATCATGCATGTCATCATATAATTTACCTAGTATTATCATAATATCCACAAATACATATTTTCAACACTACAACGATAACACCTTATCATATTACCACTAAGTAAAAATAGACAGCAGAAAAATTCTCTCATAGCCAACCCCCATACTTTTCCTGCGCACTAACGCCTCTTGGAAAAGTCCCTATCATATTACCACCAAGTAAAAACAAATGGTATAAAATTCTCTCATAGCCAACCCCCATACTTTTCCTACGCACCAACGCCTCATGGAAAAGTCTCTATCATATTACCACCAAGTAAAAATAAACAGTATAAAATTCTCTCATAGCCAAACCCCATACTTTTTCTGCGCATCAACGTCTCTTGGAAAAGTCCCTTCCCCTGCTTTCCATAGACTTACAAGCAACAACTCCACCCGCTCGACAAAGCCTTGGATGGAGCACTCTTGCTAAGCTCATGCTAAAGACTTATGGAGGAACGAAACCCCTTTACCATGACTGGACAAAATCCTCTAGGTAAAGAAATCATTCTGGAGAAATTATTCTGGCTTTACGGCTATCAAAGAACTCATATTGTTCCCTCACCTATATATACACATATGCATACAACATCTCATCGCAGATCAAACATACCTAAACTCATCATGTAATTACATCATATCACAATTCAAGTAATTTTTTTCCTTACATTTAAGTATTTTAACATGTAACTCCCATAAATTCTACACCAAAATAATATAGACAGCAACAACAATAAAATAAAACAGCAGTAATAGTAGCAACATAAAATGAAAACAAGAATAACATCGTTTTGAAGATTCCATTACTAGGCCAATACTCAAAGATATATTTTTATAAAATAAAATATGGTCATAAAATTATGAAATTAAATATACTTAACATATACATATATTCACAAGTACGATAAAAATTTCATCTCAAAACACTTCAATCTCGATTTTATATGATTTTTTGAAGTTGTTGGGGGACATAACAACTTCTGTTTCGCCCATCTCAAAACCTAATCACTTCCAAGATTTTCATGGAAAAACTACTTGTTAGAAAATTTTGAAATAAATCACACATAAACTAGACATATGAAAGAACATATAACCAAAATTTTAGAATTAAAAACTAAGTAGTTTTTTTATATAATTTCCCAAAGATTCTGTTTACATGCAGATTTTTCCAGCAACACCTCTCAACACATTTTTCATCATCTTCCTCTAGAAAAATCCAATTTAAGTGATTTTTATGGCTAACTCTAGGTTTTGGCATCCAAGGAATTTATTTCTAAACTCTAAAATATGAAAGGAGCATTGTAGAGTATCCAAAATACACTAGAACAGACATACAAAATTTTTATCAAATATGCATGTTTGGTTCCAATTCATGTAGGAATGAGATAAATGGTGGTTTAGTCTAGGATTGATGGCAAGAAGACTCTCCTCACAATTCCATGTTGACAACTCAAGAAATCAGCCGGTTCAAAAAAATAAGAAACAATTTTTGTCACCCCTTACCTGGATATTCTTACCGCAAGATCACTTGGCTTGCTCTACTCTCTTTGGCTCCCAATCCACGTTGCCTCTCACCAACTCTGCAATCCCGCCTTTCTTTTTCTCCTTCCACTCTCTCCCAAATCCTAATTTTTAAATTAGCTCTCATGACCCTTTGTTTTCCTTTACTAGATATTCCTTTTTACTATAGTCAGAATTTGAACTCACAACCCCCAAGACTCAAGCATTACTCCAAACCATATCAACCATCATATGTTTCTTATTAATCCACACACATAGTAAAAATTACAATCTACCCACACACACAATTCATACAAGAAAATAATCATCAACCAATAACTTCTAAACATGGCAATTTAAAATTTGCTAAGTCCCTAAGCATACTCAACGTTCAGGCACACACATGAGTATTTTCTAAACAATTATAAAATAATAAAAAATTATAATTGTTCTAATGCACATACAAGAATCAAACCCATGACCCCCACATCTCAAGGCAAGGATCTAACCAAATGAGCCACTCCTCATCTCCTCAATATTATTAAATTCTTAATTTAATTACTTCCCTTACTTCCATTTTCTACCTTAAAATATATAATTATTTTCCTGGGTCTTACACTTAACACCCTAAACCTAATGCTGAGAAATCTATTAAATGTTTGAGGAATCTATGTTTACAAGGTTTTCTTATGAATTTCATGTTTGAGGAATCAATGTGAATGATTTGAATAGGTGGCATCAACATCGATAGGTGAATTGATGTTATTAGTTTGACCTAGCCATTATACAAAGAAGGGAAAAGGAAGTAAGTCAATCCTAAGTTTTCATAGTTCATCTGTTCTAAATATATTTTATAGCTTTTTACCGTTTGTTTTCAATCCGAAAGTTTATGAAAAATCAATTTTGTGTCAATACACTTATTAAGCATATGATTCAGAATTTCCAGTGAAAATGTTCCTCGTGGGATCGACTTTTATTTAATTGAAATACTATATTGCGATTGATAATATTGGTACACTTGCCAAAAGAACAACAAGTATTTCTGGCGCTGTTTCCGGGGAATGGCGTTCCTTGGAAATTCTTTGTTTAGCTTATTATTTGTTCTTTTTATTGTTTGTGTTGTGCTAATTCTTGCTTGAGCTGCTCTTTGATTTATACTTTTAAGAGGACAGGTATCTACAGATCAGTTAGAATTTGATCCCGAGATTGAAAAAGCTGCTCGGAGGAATTGTGGTAAAAGAAGAAGGGAAACTCAAGAACAAGCAACAGGAGAATCAGTCAACTCTTCTCCCACACTCAACTTACCAGACCCAATCATAGAAGACATGGAGGGTGAAAGAGCAAACCTACCTAGAAGAAGATTCGAAGACTATGCTATGCAACAAGGTCAAGGTCTGAGACACTTCTCCAGCATTGCAATACCAGCCAACCAATCCTTGGAGATGAAACCAGCCTTCTTAAGCTTGATTAGTGCTCATCAATTCACCGGAATAGATCATGAAGATCCATATATTCATTTGTCCACTTTTTATGAGTTGATTGACACCATGGGGTTTAAAGAAGGAGATATTGAATCTGTATATTTGAGATTATTTCCTTTCTCACTTGCTGGAAGGGAAAAGAAGTGGTTAAAAGCATATCCTAATCAGAGTTTGACCAGGTGGAGTAATATAGAAGATAAGTTCCTAAACAAAGTTTTTCTACCATCCCGCTACATCAAGGCAAAATCCGATATTTCTACTTTCAGACAAGGAGCGGATGAACCATTTTGTGAAGCATGGGAAATATTTAAATCACTGTTATGGAGGTGCCTGATAAAAACATTTCGGTCGCACAAAATACTGATCAATAATAATAAACAAGTTGTTAAACTAATGTAATATAGTTAACCCCTATCGAATCTCACAAGGAAACAATTATAGGAACATACTCATTCTCTCTAAAATAGTAAATAACGAGTAAATAGAGAAATGAATGAAAGAGGGAAAAAGAAATAAATTTATGTAGAATAATAAAAATAAAAATCAAATTGATATAGAATATTAATGACAAATTAAACGGAAACGAGAATTTAAATAATTGAAATTTCTAAAATTAAAATAAAGTGTTTTTAATTAAAATTTCAAGAATCAATAATTGTTTTGAAATAAAATAGTGCAAGAATTAATTTTGAAAAGAAAAAGAATTTGAGTAAAACAATGAGAAAACAATTGATTTCCTTATTCGAATGCAGTGTCACTTATCTTAGGTTACGAAATTAATTTACTATAACCCTTATTCCAACCCAAAATTAACCAACTAAGCGAAGATTAACCCAAATTATCCTTATACAATTAATCATTGTATACATCACATAATCTCATCTCTACCACATGATTAAGCAAACTGTGATATTGGTTTCAGTTTATTAAGCATAAACAGATTATTATTCAATACAGAGATTAGGAAATGAAGAGTTAAGAGAACAAACAAAATAGAAGAACAAAACCTCACAGATCTACTGCATTCTCCTCAGAAAATCAATTCAAAGATTTAGCTATCCATGGAAAATCGAAAACGCAGAAAAAGAGACATATGCAGGGCAAATACTATAGTGATTTTTTGACCTCAAATTTGACTACCTTCCGATTCGAATTTGACAATGCTCAAGAGAGAGACATGTGTAGCTTTGCCTCTTAGCTTTACAAAGCATTTAGAACCGCTCAATTTAGAGTGACGTAGCTGCAGATATGTCCTTATTACTGAGCAAAGGTCAGTTGCACGATGCAGTTGTGCATTGTGGTTGTGCGTTTTTCGGATGTGTTTTCGGCTGCACGTTTTGTGCTTGGTATGTTCGATGTGTGGCTGTTGTGCGGTGTGATATGTCTCCTTTGAAACCATACTTCACCCTTTATATAAATAACCCTAACCCTAATCTTAATCTAGGTTTGGGCTCAACTGGTCCACAAAACACATCATGAGTTGGCTTCAGTGCAGGTTCGCAAACTTCAAACATGTGCAGTATTTTCAATACTTATCCAAATGAGACGATTCGAGTCTCCTTTGAAAACCTTTTGAGTTAGCTTTAAAACGCCACTATTTCCACTATTTTCGGAGGTACAATGAATTCAAGAGACTTAAATTATTGAAGCATGTCAATTGGGCCTGCCTGGTTCGCTTAACCCATTTTGGATAATTTATGTAAAATCCAATTTAGCTCCAAATTGAATGGTTTTTGATCCTATGGAAAGCTGAATGTGTCTAGTTTATAATTATTTGAGAATCATGATTTTTGGAGCTCTGTAAAAAAAATGATAAATAAAACAGTGAACCAATGTTAGTACCCATATAAAATAAAATATGACATCTGACCCAATCTTCCAAGCTCAAAATTGCTTTAAACTGTCCTAAAAATAATAATGAGCAAAAATTAGATCAAATATACTCAAATTAATTAAAATCTAAATTATTGGCCCAATGAAGCCCAATTAATAAAAATTCACTAATAACTAAATGTTAAGCCCAAAACACTAATTAAAATAAGTATAGAAAGGTAAGAAAATATGGGAATATAATGACTCATCAGTGCCCAAATCATGGATTTGAAGATATTGTCTAGTTGAACATTTTCTGCATTGGCCTGAGACCTGATAGAAAGATGCTCTTAGATGCTGCAGTAGGAGGAACCATGATGTTTGTGGATGTTGAACATGCCACAAGAATTATTGATGCACTAGCCTCTACAGACTAGCAGGCCCAACATGATAGACATCCAGTTCGGAGGAAAAGAATGCTTGATCTTAGCACCACAAATGCTATCCTAGATCAGAATAAAATTCTAACTCAACAGATTGAACCATTGACCAAGCAAATGATAAAACTACCTCAACAATTACATGTTGTCCAATCCACTTCCAACCAACAAATGAGTTGTGACTTTTGTGGAGATGATCATTCAAATGGACACTGCCTTATGTATCCATATAAAGGGACAGATGTTGATATTACTTTATTCAAATGACTCATAGGAAGCCTTATGTATCCAAATGCTACTAGAATTTTACTTAGCATGATTAGTCACTTGATGGAGCATCCTAAAGATAGTCACCTCCTAGCAGCAAAACATATTTTGAGTGTAAGGAACTAAAAAATTAGGAATTTTTTATAAAGTTGGAGGAAAGGTAGAATTACTTGCTTATACTGACAGTGATTATGCAAGACATCTAGAAGATAGAAAGGGCACGTTTGGCTATGTTTTTAAACTGGGAGATGGTGTAATATCTTGGTCATCAAAAAACAAAAAAATAACCAGTGGTTAGCTTATCCATAACAGAAGCAGAATTCATAGCAACTGCATTTTGTGCTTGCCAATGTGTTTGGCTTAGAAAAATTTTGAAGCATCTAGATCACTATTAAGAGGGAGCTACTGTCATTTTTGTGATATTGCTTCTACAATAAAATTATCCAAAAAGTCAGCCTTATATGGAAGAAGTAAACATATTGATGTAAGATTTCATTTTTTTTCCTCAAAAAATTTGGTACAAAATTTGGAATAACAAACTCACACGTACTAACAAAGATAACATTCACGTACTAACACCTTGTGTATGTACAAAATTTAAACAACGTACAAAATTTAAACTGCAACAAACAAATAAAATCTTATTCTCTATCAACAAATATTGTTATCTTGGAAAACTTGGTTCTATTTATCTTCATAACATAAAGAAGCTAAATATATAGATTTAGCTTTACAACTGATCAACTAGAAAATAGGAAAGATAATTCCCACATACTAACAAACTCTCACGTACTAACAAAGATAACACCCATGTACTAACAACTTGTGAACCACGTACAAAATTTAAAACCATGTACAAAAATTTAAACTACAACAAACATATAAAACGTTATTCTCTATGAACAAACCCTCCCTTAAACTGTATGCTCCTTGCAACAATTTATTTTTTGTTCTTCAAGCATGTCCAAAGTTCTTCGTAAATACTGGAAACTATCAACTTTAAGTGGCTTTGTCATTATGTCTGTTAATTATTTTTTGCTAATGCAATAGTTCAGCTCAATAATATCATTATTTCACAAATCTCTCAAAAAATGAAATCTTACATCAATATGTTTACTTCTTTCATGTAAATTTTTGGATAGTTTTATTATAGAAGCATTATCACAAAAAGTGATAGTAGCTCATCTTGACAGTGATCTAGATGCTCCAAAATTCTTCTAAGCCAAACACATTGGTAAACATAAATGCAGCTGCTATGAAATCTGTTTCTGTTGTGGATAAACTAACTACTGATTTTTTTTTATGACCAAGATATTACACCATCTCCAAATTTGAAAACATAGTCAGATGTGTTCTTTCTATCTTCTGGATCCCCTACATAATCACAATTGTTATTTTAGAAAACTTGGTTCCCTATTCTTCGTAAAATAAAGAAGCTAAATAAAGAAACTAGAAAATAGGAAAGATAACTCGCACGTACTAAAAAATTTCCACGTACTAACAAAGATAACACCCACGTATTAACAACTTGTGAACCACGTACAAAATTAAAACTCTAACAAACAAATAAAACCTTATTCTCTATGAACAAACCTCTCGGTCTATCCAACCTGATCTTGTGCGGGTTTTCTACTCAGACCTCTCGGTCAATGGTTCAACCATCAAATCACAGGTTAAAGGAATTGACATGTTATTACTCCTGCTGTATGGAATGAGGTAGCTGGTCTTAAAGATATTGGAGTCAAGGTATCTAGAGAAAATGTCTCTGAGCTACCTGAATTCAACAAAATCCAATTCTTTCACTCATATCTCAAGAATATCAATGACTCGGTCACAATTTTTGAATGTTGGAAAAATGAAACTGGAACAAAGACTACTGACTTTCATTATAGCATGGGTGCTTATACCTAGGGGGACCAATCATGCTCTGTTAAATGAGGGGGATCTTGCTCTCATGTACTACATCCAAAACAATATACGGGTTAATTGGGTGTTTGTGATTAAAGATCATATGATCAAGGCAAAAGGTCTTGATGATTTTAAATTACCATATGCTTTGTTAATTAACAAATTCTTTCAGTATTTTGCAGTTGACTTAGTAGGAGAGTATGTGGAAACTCCCAAATCTACAAATGAAATTGATGATTCAACTCTTTGGAAAATGGGCTTCATCAAAGTGGATGGAGATTGGATTTCTAAAACTAAAATTGGGATGTCAGAAGATGAAGATGATGGAGAAGATTATGAAAATACTTAAATTCCATATTCTCTAGTTGTAGAAGTCCCTCAACCCACTAAAGATCAACCAACAACTGACTACAACAACGTGGAAATCACTCCATATTGCCCAACCTGATCGTGGAACACCTCTCTCTCTATTTGAGCGTACAATGCTATCCCAAATGGCAACTCTGCAAGAAAATTAGAGAAAACATGTGCAAATGACATACCAGCATTATCAACACACCAGCTCTCAATTCTCCAACCTTACCAAATCACTGACCTTTACATAAAATTGTAGAACATGCAGTTGAATCAAGGAGACTGGGATGATTAAATCTAGACAACGGGGTCCAATCTCTTTCATCTTTCCTTGTTATTTTCTTTCTTCTTTTCTGCTTTTCTTTTTATTTTGGATTGTAATATTTAACTGGTTTTTAACCAGTAGACAATTAAAACTCTAAATAGATTCTACATGTTTTGATTATACTATTTTGATGAAGTAAAAGGGGGAGAAATTATTTGAATTAAAATTTTATCACTAACACAGAAAAACCTGGTGTCTTCTCTGTAGGATTCAAAAAGTAATTGTCTTCATCAAATAGGGGGAGATTGGTGATGATTAAAGAACCAGAAGATTTGATGAAGTCAAAGAGTTCTTTTGAATCAAAGTCAGAATATTTGGGTTATGGGATGTAGTGTAGTGTTTCTGCATCTTATCTTAATAGGTATAATCATTTCTTAATTCCTACTGCATTGGGTTTCATCATTGGAAAGAATAAAAAATGTCTCTAAACCTTTTAATCTGTTAAAAGTCTTATTAATTGGTTAATATGTTCTTGAGACTCGAAATTAACTGATAAATTTCCAGATTAATCGATTACAAGCTGTTAAAATCAATTTTGTCATCATTTTAACTGATATATTTTTGAAATAATCGATTAAAACCACTTACAGTGTGTAATGTCACCATTTTAACTGATTTATTTTCGAATTAATCGATTAAAAAAACTTAAGAAAGTTTTGGAAAATTTTTCTGGTAGTATTTTAATTGATTCAAACTCGAATTAATTGATTAAAATCACTTGAGATGTTTTAGAAAATATCTTGCTAGTATTTTAATCGATTAAAACTCGAATTAATCGATTAAAATCACTTACAGATCTTTTGAAGATTTTCTACAAGTATTTTAATCGATTAAAACACAAATTAATTGATTAAAATGACTTAAGAACTTTTTGGATAATTGTTTTTATTGATTAAAACTTTTTTTATCAGTTAAAATAATTCTGAAAAATGAGATAGAACATTTTAATCAAATAAATGATATTTTCATCCGTTAAAACAGTTAGAATAAAGAATGTTTAATCGATTAAAAGAAGATTTAACCGGTTAATTATGTTAGTTAGCTGCAAAAGTCTCTATATAAACAGTTTTACTTGAGCTTTTTAAAACACACATTTGAGAAATCATTTAAGCAATCATAGAGATCATTTCAAAGAGAGAAGTGCACAACTTTTAGTGAGGATTTTCAAAGTTCTCTCTTGAGGCTTTCTTGTGTTCTTTCTAGAGAAGAAATTCAATTTGCAGTGGAATCTTTGCATCTGAATAACTAGATTTGATTGTTCTTGTTTCTTCTTTCATTCTTTTTCAATTTTGTGTTGTCTTAGTGCCTGGAAGTTTGGGTACTAGTTCTGCAGCTGGAATTTGGTTGCAGGTTTGGTTTAAGAGTTGGATTTTGGTTCTTGGAGTGGATTTATTGTTTTGTAATATGTTATGTACTCAAAACAATTTCAATCTAGTGGAACTCAACTAGAATTTGGTTGAGAACTAGACGTAGCTCAGTGGTTTGGATAAACCAGTATAATTCTTGGTGTTTCTCCTTCTCTTTAAACTCTTTCTTTAATTTTTGTGTGATTCTCCTCAAAGATAACAAAGATAATACCCACGTACTAACATCTTGTGAACCACATACAAAATTTAAACCACGTACAATATTTAAACCACGTATAAAATTTAAACTACAACAAACAAATAAAACCTTATTCTCTATGAACAAACCCTCCCTTTTGCAACAGTTTATTTTTAGTTTTTCAAGTATGCCCAAAGTGCTTCGTGGATACTGAAAACTATGAACTTTAAATGGTTTTGTCATTATGTCTGCTAATTGTTTTCTGTTACTACAAAAGTTCAGCTCAATAACACCATTATTACACAAATCTCTCAAAAAAAGAAATCTTACATCAGTATATTTACTTCTTCCATGTAAGATTGAATTTTTGTATAATTTTATTGTAGAAGAATTATCACAACAAAATAACAGTAGCTCCCTCTTAATAGTGATCTAGATGCTCCAAAATTCTTATCATCTAAACACATTGGCAAGCACAAAATACAACTGCTATGAACTCTGTTTCTGTTGTGGATAAGCTAACCAGTGGTTGTTTTTTTTTTATGACCAAGATATTACACCATCTCCCAACTTTAAAACATAAGCAGATGTGCACTTTTCATCTTCTACATCCCCTATATAATCACTATCAGTATAGACAAGTAATTCTACGTTTCCTCTAGCTTTATAAAAATTTCTTAAATTTTGAGTTCCCTACAAATATCTCAAAATATGTTTTGTTGTTAGGAAGTGATTGTCTTTAGATGCTCCATGAAGCGACTAATCACACTAATTGAATGTGCAATATTTGGTCTAATAGCATTCAGATACATAAGACTTCTTATAAGTTGTTTGAATAAAGTACTATCAACTTCTACCCCTTTATCTATTTTCAACAACTTAATACCTAGAACAATAGGATTCTTAACTAAGTTACAGTCAAACATATGGAATCTGTAACATATCCCTGATATATTTCTTCTGTCCAATAAAAATTTCATCATAGCTTTGCAAAGCTTCAATGCCCAGCAAATATCTCATCTTGCCTAAGTCAGTCATAACAAACTCATTCATCATCATAGTTTTAAACTCTAGAAATAGTGATTCATGATTATCTGTGTATATAAAATCATCTACATAAAAACAAACAATTAAACAATTAAGAGTGCACCTTTCTCCTTCTTTCACAAATAGAGTGTGTTCATGTGGACATTTTAAAAAATCATTAGCTGCAAGATAAGATTCCAACCTACTGTACCAGGCTTTAGGAGACTGTTTAAGACTATATAGGGTTTTTCTAAGTTTTTATTCCTGATGTTCACTTCCCTTAGAGACATAACCCTGTGGTTTTTCTAAGTATACATTTTCATTGATTGCCCTATGTAAGAAGGCTGACTTCATATCAAGCTGATAAATGTTCCACCTTTTTGTGACGGCTAATGCAACAACAGTTCTAATGGTTTTCAAACGAGGTACTGGTGCAAAAATCATGCTATAATCGATGCCTTGTTCTTGCACTAGTGGAAAAATATGATTCTATGACAACTTTTTATGACGGTTGTAATCCACCCGTCATAGTATATAGAGTGGTGGCATTTTTGTAATAATATTATAAACTTTTTATGTCGGTTGTTATATAACCGACATGGTATGTGAGCAAATTCACTTTCTATGTCATTTAAATTTTAACCGACATAGAAAGTGTATATTAAATAAAAAAAATTAAATATATAAGTATATAAATATATAAATATATCAAAATATATAAATATATTTGTATTTATATATTTTGTATATAAATATAATTTATTTGTAAGTTATTTATCGAGAAAATCATAGTAGCTTAGTGATTGGAGTATTAGTCTTCAACTCTAAGGTACTGGGTTCGAATCTTGCTAATGACAAACTTCTAATAGATAATAAAATATAATATAAAGGAAATGTAATTGTAAATAATTAAAAATCGTAGTAGTTTAGTGGTTGGTCTAATTCTAGACTACAATGTACTCGGGTTTAAATCCTGTCAATATAAATTTTCGTAAAAAGCCCATTACTTTCTATGTCGGTTCATAACAACCGACATAAAAAGTCATACTTTCTATGACCCCTGTATCTATGTCGCCTCTTTAACCGACGTAGAAAGCCCATTTTAACCGACATAGAAAGCCTTTTCTTGGGTGTATCCTTTCTTTAAATGTATCATTTCTTTGAGTGACTCTGTGACGCTTGGTTGTATGTTACTTGATCTGCACCTGCAAAATTATAGGTGTCAAGTAGATTCACAAGACAAAATTGAAGGAGACAGGGGATTTCCAAATTTAAAGCCAGACTAGTAGGAAAAGGAGAGAACATCGATTATAGCGAGATTTTTGCACAGTAGCTCATTTAGAAACCATTAGAACAGTTGTTGCATTAACAGCCATAAAAAGGTGGAACATTTATCTTGATATCAAGTCAGTCTTCTTACATGGGGCAAGATGATATATACTGAGAACAACCACAAGACTATGTCTCCAAGGGACGTGAACATCAGGTATTAAGTTGCTGAAAACAGATAAAGGTGGCAGACACTAATAGTACTTTATTCAAACGACTTATAGGAAGTCTTATGTATCTGAATGATACTAGCCCGAATATTGCACATTCAATTAGCGTGATTAGTCACTTCATGAACACCCTAAAGACAGTCACCTCCTAGTAAAACGTATTTGGAGATATTTTCACAAAATTCAAAATTTAGGAATTTTTTATAAAGTTGGAGGAAATGTAGAATTACTTGCCTGTACTAATAGAGACGATAGAAAGAGCACGCCTGATTATGTTTTCAAATTGGGAGACAACGTAATATCTTGGTCATTAAAAAAAATAATAATTAGTGGTTAGCTTATCCACAACAAGAATTCATAGCAGCTGTATTTTGAGCTTGCAAATGTGTTTGACTGAGAAGAATTTTTGAGCATCTAGATCACAGTCAAGAGGGAGTTACTATCATTTTTGTGATAAAAAATCCAGTCTTACAGGGAAGAAGTAAATATATTCATGTAAGATTTCAGTTTTTCTTCCTCAGAAAACTTGATTCTATTATCTTGGTAAAATAAAGAAGCTAAATATATAGATTAAACTAATGAACTATATAATAGGAAAGATACCTCCACATATTATCAAACTCACACGTACTAACAAAGATAACAAAGATAACACCCACGTACTAACAACTTGTGAACTACGAACAAAATTTAAACGACGTACAAAATTTAAACTGCAACAAATAAATAAAATTTTATTCTCTGTCAACAAATGTTGTTATCTTAGAAAACTTGGTTCTATTATCTTCCTAAAATAAAGAAGCTAAATATATAGACTTAACTTTAACTCTATGAACTAGAAAATGTGAAAGATAATTCCCATGTACTAACAAACTACCACGTACTAACAACTTGTGAACTACATACAAAATTTGAACCACGTACAAAATTTAAACTACAACAAACAAATAAAACCTTAATCTCTGTTAACAAACCCTCCCTTAAATTGTATGCTCCTTGCAATAGTTTATTTTTTGTTAATCAAGCATGTCCAAAGTGTTATGTAAATACTGGAAACTATGAACTTTAAGTGGCTTTGTTAATTGTTTTCCACTACTGCAATAGTTCAGCTCAATAACACCATTATTCTCTATTGCAAAATTTTCAACCACGTACAAAATTTAAATTGCAACAAATAAATAAAACCTTATTCTGTGAACAAACCCTCCCTTAAACTGTATGCTCCTTGGAACAATTTATTTTTTATTCTTCAAGCATGTCCAAAATGCTTTGTAAATACTGGAAACTATGTACTTTAAGTGGCTTTGTCATTATGTCTATTAATTATTTTCCGCTACTACAATAGTTCAGCTCAATAACACCATTATTACACCAATCTCTCAAAAAATTAAACCTTACATCAATATGTTTACTTCTTCTATGTAAATTTTGGGATAATTTGATTACAGAAGCATTATCACAAAAAATGACTCTTGACAGTGATCTAGATGCTCCAAAATTCTTCTCAGCCAAGACATTGGTAAGTATCAATGCAGCTGTTATGATCTCTTCTTCTGTTATGGATAAAATAACTACTGCTTGTTTTTTTGATGACCAAGATTTAAACCATGTACAAAATTTAAATTGCAACAAACAAATAAAACCTTATTTTCTAAGAACAAACCCTCCCTTAAACTATATGCCTCTTGCAACAATTTATTTTTCATTCTTCAAGTATGTCCAAACTGCTTCGTAGATACTGGAAACTATCAACTTTAAGTGGCTTAGTCATTATGTATGTTAATTATTTTCTGCTAATACAACAGTTCAGCTCAATAACACCATCATTACACAAATCTATCAAAAATGAAATCTTACATCAATATGTTTATTTCTTCCATGTAAGGTTGGATTTTTGAATAATTTGATCGTAGAAGCATTATCACACAAAATAATAGTAGCTCCTTCTTGATAGTGATCTAGATGCTCCAAAATTATTGTCATCCAAACACATTGGCAAGCATAAAATGCAGCTGCTATGGAACTCTGCTTCTGTTGTGGATAAGCTAACCATTGGTTACTTTTTTTTATGACGACCAAGATATTACACCATCTCCTAGTTTGAAAATATAACCTGATGTCCTCTTTCTATCTTCTACATCCCCTGCATAATCACTATCAGTATAGGCAAGTAATTCTATATTTCCTCCAATTTTATAAAAAAATTCTTAATTTTGAGTTCCCTGCAAATATCTCAAAATATGTTTTGCTGCTAGGAAGTGATTATCTTTAGGATGCTCCATTAAGTGACTAATCACATTAATTGAATGTGCAATATCCGTTCTAGTAGCATTCAGATACATAAGGCTTCCTATAAGTCATTTGAATAAAGTACTATCAACTTCTGCCCCTTTATATGTTTTCAGCAACTTAATATCTGGAACAATAGGATTCTTAACTAAGTTACAGTCAAGCATATGGAATTTGTAACATATCCCTGATATATTTCTTCTATCTAATAAAAATTCCATCACAATTTTGCAAATCTTCAATGTTGTAAAAGCTGACAGAGACAAGAACAAACTTTATTCCTGAGGCATGTATAATCATTGCCCTTAAGGTCTTATATGCGGTGTATTGCGCAAATCAGCCAAGATACAATAGGAACTTCTCAGAATTTTCGAGGATATCAGAAACTAGCAATAAACTCTTAAAGGAGTAAATAAACCCAGCATAATAGTAGAATAGGAAGAAAACAAATAGAGAAGAGAACATGAGAGAGGTGTGTATGGAAGAGTGTGAAGTGGTCTCTATTTATAGGTGTAGATTGGACCCAAAATCCTAACTACCTACGTTCTCTATAACGTTCTCAGTAAAGTTCCCTATAACGTTCTCAAATCTCTGTAATGTTCTAAGTTTTGTAATACCCCTTATTTTATAACAGTCCCCCACATATTGCAAAACAAAAGAGATAAAAAATAAAAGAAGAAAATCTTGGCTCTCATATAAAATGTAATGCATCAGAGCTGGTATATCAAACTATATGAACTAGTTTTAGACTGAAAACTTAACACACAGTGTAGTTGGTGTAACAAGCTATATGAACCAAAACACTTAGTGTGTGTTAGCGGTTTAACAATCACAATACACCCCCACAATTCTTGTTGTTATTGTTTTGTTGCGCTTACTAGGCCATGTGCGTGCCTAGTACTCATGAGTGCTCTAGAAATCTTGCAAAGATCTCTTACAAGCGGCCCCACTCGACACTCATATAGGTGGCTTCATCAAACGTATGCTGCAAATCATACACCACCCATAAGGGATATGAAATCGTTAAAAACTTTGGTTATACTAAAATTTGTACACCGCATAGAATTTTAATTACAAAGTTTAACCTCTCAATGATGCAGTATTTTACACTTTCACATATACACCATAGGAATGGACATAATTGATTTTAATCAATTTTAGTGCAAGCAGAACTAACAAGTGACTTGTTTTTACCCATATGAACCTTATTCATGGGATCTCCAATCACAAAGGTTGGGTTACCATCACCTGTTTGTTTGCAAGTGGCTTAAGTCCCATTCCCCTAGATGTTTCTAAAATCATATTTCTCGTTAAGGGTTTTGTAAGAGGATCTACTAGATTCCGTTCTAACTTCACATAGTCAATGAAAATTGTTTCATTCTTTAGCAGCTGCTTCACTAAATTATGTCTCAATTATATATGTCTGATTTTTTTGTCCATTGTAGTTCTTATTTTTAGCTATAGCTATTGGCGATTGTCAATCACAATGAATTGATACAGACGGGATCAGTTTCATTCCTAATGGAATTTTTGATAAGAAGTTTTTCAACCACTCAGTTTCACTACCAGCCATTTTGAGAGCAACAAATTCAGATTCCATTGTTAATCTTGCAATAATTGTTTGCCTAACTAATTTCCATGTAATCGTACCACCCCCGAGTGTGAATACATAGGCAATAGTGGATTTTGTCTCATCTGAATAAGAGATCCAATTAGCATCACTGTACCCTTCTAGTACAACAAGAAATCTACTATATTCAATGACATAATCCATTGAACCTCTTAAGTATCTCATAAGTCTTGCAAGTGCATTCCAATGTTCTTGATTAGGACATTGAGTGTACTTACTTAGTCTACCTACTGCATAAGCAATGTCAGGTCTAGAAAAGCTCATTAAATGCAGTAATCCCAATTACCTGGGCATATTGAGGTTGAGATATTGAGTCTTCTCTATTTTTCTTTAACTTAGAGTTAGTGTCATAAGGGGTATTCACTAGTTTGACATTATAACGCCCAAACTTCCTAAGAAGTTTCTCAATGTATTGTTCTTGGGATAGTAAAATACTATCTCCTTTCCTTATGACTTTAACTCCCAAAATCACATTGGCTTCACCCATGTCTTTCATTTCAAATTTAGATCCCAGAAACAACTTAGTTCTGGAGACAATGTCAATGCATGTACCAAATATTAACATGTCATCTACATATAAACATATAATGACACATTCACCACTCTCAAATTTAGAGTACACACATTTATCAGCATCATTAGTTGAAAAGCCATTACAAAGTAGAACACTATCAAGTTTTTCATGCCACTTTTTTTGTGCTTGTTTTAATCCATACAAAGATTTTAAAAGTTTGCACACTTTGTTCTCTTGACCAGGAATAACACACCCTTCAGGTTGAGTCATATAAATTTTCTCCTCTAATTCACCATTCAAAAAGGTTGTCTTAACATCCATTTGGTGTATAACCAGCTTATGGATAGCTGCTAGAGCTAACAAAACTCAAATAGAGGAAATCCTAGTCACAGGGGCAAATGTGTCAAAATAATCAATGTTGGGTTTTTGAGTAAAACCCTTTGCTACTAATCTTACCTTATATTTATCTATGGATCATCAGGATAATTTTTTTTAAAATCTACTTACAACCAATAGGCTTTGTTCCTTTAGGCAAATCTACTAAGGTCCATGTATTATTTTTCTTACTTGAATCAATTTCAGTCGTAATGACCTTATCCCAATGTATTGCATCAGGATCCCTAGTAGCCTCTAAAAACTCATTGGATCATTTTCAACTAGATAAATAATCTTCAAAGGAGGTTTCCTTCCTCTGTCTTTTACTTCTCCTCAATTCCTCATATACTTTATCACTATTAATATCTATAGATTGTTTAAGTTTCTCACTAACCTTTAGAGGAAAAATATGTTAAAAAAACTCAACATTTTTTTTCTCCACTATAGTATTATGCTCAATTACATCACTTTTGAGGACAAGAAACCTATAGGCAACACTATGTTCTGCATAGCCTAAGAACATACAATCAAAAGTTTGAGAGCCTATTTTCCTTTTCTTAGGATTAGATAACATTACCTTAGCTAGGAGGCACTCTCACACTCTTAGATATTTAAGATTAGGTTCATAACCTCTCCATATAAACACATTATATCGGGTGAATAAGATTAGTTGAAAACACAATATTTTTTGTCAACAATCTTATCAGATTCGAATGACACTTTAACCCTAACTTTTTCCAACAGTACTACAGAGATTAGATTAGCTCTAATTAATGGCACATGTAGCACATCACTCAAGGCCAGAGTCTTTCCAGATGTGAGCTTTAGAAGAACTTTTCCTTTTCCTAAGACAAGAGTTGTCCTAGAATCACCGAGATAAACATGTTCTTCTCCATCCCACACTAGTGTAGGAGGTAAAAGCACTTCTGTTTGCACAAATGAGCCTGGTACCACCATAGTCTATCACCCATTTGCTCACATTTGTCACAAGGTTTATTTGGGAAATGACTGCAACAATTGTATCTTCTCCTTTGGCTAAATTTGCCTTAGGAGGATTGTCGTTTGTCATTCTACGTCTGCACTGCACTGAGGTGCATGATGACCTAGCTTTCCACAGATAAAGCAATTTCCCTTTTCTTGAAGGTAAAGTGGGGTTAGATCCATTGGTTTCATACAATCTCAAACTATTTCTTTCTTATACGTATGTATAAAATAATATGTAGATCTAAACCATGCATATGTAACTGCTAATTGTTCACTACCAAAAGTCTCTCAAACATATAATACTCATGCAAATTTTGGGAAAACAAATTTGGGAATGAATTAGGGTTCATTCTAATTAGATAGAGAAATCCCTAAATTCATAATTAGGGTTTATCTTAATTTGGGAAAACTATCATAAGAGGAAAATCATAAATCGAATAAGTATGGCTCTGATACCATATGTAAGTTAATTTTAAGTTTTCCTAAGTTCCTAATTCATTCTAGAAAACTACTCTTTAAGATCTTTAGATTCTTGATTCTCAAAAAATAACATACATGAATCAACATACATGAATCATATTATAATAAGAAGACTAACCTTGATCCATGAGAATCTGTTATTTAATTCCAACCTCTCTCTTTACCTTTCAGTGTTTGTTTGCACGTTCCCTTTCTTTCACCATCCAATATTGTAAAAACTGTTGAAGTTATAGTTGTTGATATCCGTACTGTCAGCCATAAGTCCTTAAGATTGTTGTAAAAGCTGACAGAGACACGAACAAACTTTCATCCTGAGGCGTGTATAATCATTGCCCTTAAGGACTTATCCGTGATGTATCTTGCAAGTCCCCCAGATACAAGATGGACTTCTCAGAATTTCTGAGGATCTGATGAACTAGCAAGAAACTCTTAAAGGAGTAAATAAACCAAGGATAATAGTAGAACATGAAGAAAATAGAGAAGAGAAGATGAGAGAGGTGTGTATGGAAGAGTGTGAAGTGGTCTCTATTTATAGGTGTAGATTGGACCCAAAACCCTAACTACCTACGTTCTTTATAACGTTCTCAATTCTCTATAATGTTCTCAGTTCTCTATAAAGTTCCCAGTTCTCTGTAACATTCTCAGTTCTTTGTAATGTTCTTTGTAACATTCTAAGTTTTGCAATACCCCCTTATTTTACAACATTCAATGCCCAATAAGTATCTCATCTTGCCTAAGTCAGTCATAGCAAACTCATTCATCATCATACTTTTAAACTCTAGAAACATTGATTCATGATTATCTGTGTATATCAAATCATCTACATAAACACAAACAATTAAGAGTACACCTTTCTCCTTCTTTCACAAATATAGTGTGTTCATGTGGGCATTTTAAAAAATCATTAGCTGCAAGATAAGACTTCAACCCATTACACCAGGCTATAGGACCATGTTTAAGACTATATAGGGCTTTTCTAAATTTGTATACCTGATATTCACGTCCCTTAGAGACATAACCCTGTGGTTGTTCTAAGTGTACATCTTCATTGATTGCCCCATGTAAGAAGGTTGACTTGATATCAAGTTGATAAATGTTCCACCTTTTTTGTGGCGGCTAATGCAACAACAGTTCTAATGATTTCCAAACGAGCTACTAGTACAAAAATCTCGCTATAATCGATGTCCTCCTCTTGGGTGTATCCTTTTGCTACTAGTTTGGCTTTAAATTTGTCAATCTACCCTATCTCCTTTAATTTTGTCTTGTAAATCCACTTGACACCTGTAATTTTGCAATTTGGTGGTGGATGAACTAGCTTGCATGTATCATTTTTTTGAATGACTTAAAATTCAGCATCAATGACATCTCTCAAATATTAACTCTGTGATGCTTGGTTGTATGTTACTGGATCTGCACCTGCAAACATTGCAAAATTATAGGTGTCAAGTGGATTTACAAGACAAAATTGAAGGAGACAAGAGATTGACAAATTTAAAGCCACACTAGTAGGAAAAAGAAAGGACATCAATTATAGCGAGATTTTTGTACAGTAGCTCGTTTGGGAATCATTAGAACTGTTGTTGCATTAGCAGCCACAAAAAGGTGGAACATTTATCTTGATATCAAGTCAGCTTTCTGTTAAGTAGTAAAAGTTGATGTAATTATGCTTTTAATTGTTATTTAACCACTTAAAGTATATTGATTCTAATCTTATTTTCTTCCAATGTAGGACGAATTTGCAGAATACTTTGGTACAAGAGCAAGGATCATAATTTTCAAGATAATTGAACAAAAATTGAAAAAAAGGAAGAAAATTTTCAGCCTAAGATTCGCCCGAGCAAGACAGACACTCGCTTGAGCGAAAATACGTTAAATCTCTCTGGAAGTCACTCGTTCGAGCGAACATTTATTCACTTGAGCGAAAATACATTAAAGCTCTTGAGAATTCAACCGCTCAAGCAAACAATTCTCGCTTGAGCGAAAATCATCATTTTTTGCTTGAGCGAATGTTTCACTTGAGTGAATGACGCGAAATTTTTCTATAAAAAGATAAGATGTGTTTGAGAAAGAAAATGGGAGGTTTTGAGAAGAGAGGCGTGACAACTGCTTGAGTTTTCGTCCAATCTTCAATTCTTCTTCATTTGGATCATTGTAATGACCATCATGAGTGGCTAACTTCATTCTCTTAGGATTGGGTGCACTTCCTTTGAACTCTTTTGTATCTTGTTCATATTTTGAGATATTAATCTATGTTCTTGATGTTGTTATTCTTATCCTTTGTGCCTTTTAATGCTTTTATCCTGGATGTTTATATATATTGAAAAATATATCTTGAAACCCTTTCTTAGGTTAAGAATATTTGCTACATTAATTGCTAGGAATGGTAATGGATGTATTGAGATGCCACGTGTAAATTTTTTTTTCCACAATTATTTTATCTCAAATAACACTTGATAAAAGATTTATCCTAAACCTCTTTATTCGTCAAAATAAAATTTTATTCAAAATAAAATTTTATTAATCCAAACAACTAACTTAAACCATCAAAATGAGACTTAATATCAAATCTTTACAATGCAAACTCAAAATCACTATACTATTACATTATATTCAAAAGGACATTTTCAAATATCTAAAAAAAAACTCCCAAAAAGCTTCCCCACGAGCTCCTCACCGCTAGGCTTCTCTAACAGTATTTGCATCAAAATCTACTCTCGCATAACACAAGTCATACGATCATCGCAAGTGGAAACCAACACCACAAACATGCAAGGGTAAGCAAAACATGTATCCCATCACATATCATGCATGTCATCATATAATTCACCTAGCATTATCATAATTTAACAAAACTCATTCATAATATCCACAAATACATATTTTCAACACTACAACGATAACACTTTATCATATTACCACAAAGTAAAAATAGACGGTAGAAAAATTCTCTCATAGCCAACCCCCATGCTTTTCTTACGCACTAACGCCTCTTGGAAAAGTCCCTATCATATTACCACCAAGTAAAAACAAATGGTATAAAATTCTCTCATAGCCAACCCCCATACTTTTCCTGCGCACCAATGCCTCTTGGAAAAGTCTCTATCATATTACCACCAAGTAAAAATAAATGGTATAAAATTCTCTCATAGCCAACCCCCATACTTTTCCTGCGCACCAACACCTCTTGGAAAAGTCCCTTCCCCTGCTTTCCATAGACTTACAAGCAACAACTCCACCCGCTCATCAAAGCCTTGGATGGAGCACTCTTGCTAAGCTCATGCTAAAGACTTATAGAGGAACGAAACCCCTTTACCATGACTCGAAAAATTCCTCTAGGTAAAGAAATCATTCTGGCTTTATGGCTATCAAAGAACTCATACTGTTCCCTCACCTATATACACACATATGCATATAACATCTCATCGTAGATCAAACATACTTAAACTCATCATGTAATTACATCATATCACAATTCAAGTACTTTTTTTTCCTTACATTTAAGGATTTTAACATATAACTCCCACAAATTCTGCACCAAAATAATATAGATAGCAACAACAATAAAATAAAATAGCAGCAACAGTAGCAACATAAAATGAAAACAGGAATAACATCATTTTGAAGATTCCACTACTAGGCCAGTACTCAAAGATATATTTTTATAAAATAAAATATGGTCATAAAATTATGAAATTAAATATACTTAACATATACATATAGTCACAAGTACGATGAAAATTTCATCTCAAAACACTTCAATCTCGATTTTATATGATTTTTCGAAGTTGTTGGGTGGACGTAGCAACTCTGTTACGCCCAACTCAAAACCTAATCACTTCGAAGATTTTTCATGGAAAAATTACTTGTTAAAATTTTTTGAAATAAATCACACATGAACTAGACATATGAAGGAACATATACCCAAACTTTTAGAATTAAAAACAAAGTAGATATTTTTATATAATTTCCTAAAGATTCTATTTACATGAAGATTTTTCTAGCAACACCTCTCAACACATTTTTCATCATCTTCCTCTAAAAAAATCCAATTTAAGTGATTTTGATGGCTAACTCTAGGTTTTGGCATCCAAGGAATCTATTTCTAAACTCTAAAATATTAAAGGAGCATTGTAGATTATCCAAAATACACTAGAACAATCATACAAAATTTTTATCAAATATTATTGTTTGGTTCCAATTCATGTAGGAATGAGATAAATGGTGGTTTAGCCTAGGATTAATGGCAAGAAGACTCTTTTCACAATTCCATGTTGACAACTCAAGAAATCAACCGGTTCAAAAAAATGAGAAACAAGTTTTGGCACCCCTTACCTGGATATTCTTACCGCAAGATCACTTGGCTTGCTCTACTCTCTTTGGCTCCCAATCCATGTTGCCTCTCACCAACTCTGCAGTCCCCCCTTTCTTTTTCTCCTTCCACTCCCTCCCAAACCCGAATTTTTAAATTAGCTCTCATGACCCTTTGTTTTCCTTTTGTTAGAAATGTAGGCTGAGATCAAGAGGGGGGGTGAATTGATCTTTGAAAGATTTTCTCAATTTACAGATTATCTATTTCAAAGATTAAGTATTCTGACCAATTCTTGAATCAAACACAACAAACAATCAAAGTAAAGGCAATGACAGAATTAAAGAGAGAAAGTTTTAGAAAGATACAACCAAGATTTATATTGGTTCACCCAATCCCAGGGCTACGTCCAGTTTCCAGCCAAATTTCAGCTAGGTTCCACTAGATTGAACCTTTTACATATTACAAGTTCAATCACACACTCAATCTACCACAAGAACCAAAATTCCAGTCCTTGCACCTAAACCTTCACCAAGAACCAATTTCCAGTTCTTGACCAACCCTGCAGCCAAATTCCAGCCGCAGAAACCAGTGCCCACACTTCCAGGCACCCACCATACAGAAAAGAAAAGTAAAGAAACAAAGAGAAGAAACTAGAACTCCCAAACCAGGTTTATGCAGCTCTGCAGAATGAGTTTCTTCACCAAAAGAATGCAGATATTGCCTCAAGAAAGAACTTCTAAGAACTTCACAAAACTAGCGTGATTCTCTCTTGAAAGTAGCACTAATGATTGCTTGATTGATTGCCAAAAGATGTTTTTTAAAATGTTGAAGCAATTCTGTTTATATAGAAGTTTTTCCAAACTGCTGGTTTATTTAATCTGTTAAAATAATCTTTTAATCTCTTAAAAGTCTTGTTTTAATCTGTTAAAACTTCTTTTAATCTGTTAAAATGTTCTTGATCATTTTCCAGATTTGTTTTAATTGATACGACAACGTTTATATCAATTAAAACTCTTTGTAAAAAATCCTTCAAATTGTTTTAATCGATTGTTTCGTCTTTTAATCGATTAAAAAACTGCTAAAGGTTTTCATAAAACTTTCTAAGTGATTTTTAACTGATAATAATCTGTTTTAATCGATTAAAATACTTTGGAAACACTTAGTTATTTTAATCGATTGAAAAGCATTTTAATCGATTAGAATTCTGCCAAAAGATTTCAAAAAACTTTCTAAGTTATTTTAACTGATAACATACTTGTTTTAATCGATTAAAACATTATAGAAAAATCTCTTAGTTGTTTTAATCGATTATTTCTCATTTGTATCGATTAAAATACTGACAGAACAACTTTCAAAACACTTCAAGTTATTTTAATCGATTATTTTGAGTTTGTATCGATTAAAATTCTACCGTAACACTTTTCAAAATATTCTAAGTCATTTTAATCGACTATATCAATTCTACATCAGTTAAAATAATGGAAGAAGGTTTTCAAATTTCCTTCTAATGAAAACAATCAATTATTTCGAAAACATATCAGTTAAAAACCTGTTTCAGAAGTGTTAAGAACATTTTAGCTGATAAAGATCATATACTATCAATTAAAATAGTTACTTAAAAACCTTTTAACAAAATACTTTGTTTTTAACATATTAAACACGCTTTAGAGGCATTTGCAAAATCTTTTAAATGAAGAAACCTCATGCAGCAGAGAGATAAGAATGATTATACCTAAGTAAAGACGCAGACTCACTAATCACTCTACCCTTTTATCTAAGTGACCTTTGACTGCAACAAAGTAGCCTTTGACTTCATTTTGACTTCATCAAATCAACAAGATCTTTGTTTAGGTAATTCAATAAGATCTTCATCACTTTCAGTCTCCCCCTATTTGAAGAAGACAAAAACCTCTTTGAATAATATCTTAGCAGAAGAAGTCACTTGAATATATAGATTAGTGAGTATTAAAAAATTAATCATTTTTCCCATTTCTCTTCCTATGTTACTACTCCCCCTAAAATAAGGAAAAGCAAAGCAATTATTTCACCCCCTTTTGACTTCATCAAAAATAGGGAAGAGAGGAACAAGACAAATACTATGCATGGTATGTATCAAAAATTTTGTTTTTGAAAACAGAAAAAAAAACACACGATACATTACTCATATAAAGACCAATAAAAGTTGATTCAAACTTATCTTCATTAACACATTTGTAATGAATACAATTGACACGTGTAAAGATAAGGGAACCATGCTTTAGTAGTATGTTACAAGAACAACCATTAACTAAAGCCTTTAATTTTTCTTTCCAGAGTAATAATCGATTAAAAACAGGACAAAATCGATTAAAATGTTCCTGTTACTGGTTTTAATCGGTTAAAATGTTGTTTTAATCGATTAAAAAAGTGATGAAATTAGAAAGTTAGAAACTTCAGTTCATTTAATCGATTAAATCGACATTTAATCGATTAAAACAGTAAGAAAAATGTTGTATAAGTGCTTTTAATCAATTTAAAGCTTGTTTTTATCGATTAAAACAACCAGATTTTGAAAATTAAGTAATGTTGGATGCATCTAAAATGCCTAATTAAGCGGATTTTGTAAAATCGATCACGAGCAAGAGGTTTTGCAAAAATATCTGCTAGTTGTTTTTTAGTTTCTATAAAGAAAATTTCACAATCACCTTTCAAAACATGATCTCTAATGAAATGATGTCTAATTTCTATATGTTTTGTCCTAGAATGTTGAATTGGATTTTTAGTTAATATAATGGCACTAGTATTATCACATAAAAGGGGAATTTTTCTGAGAATTAAACCATAATCCTCAAGCTGTTGTTTGAGCCAAAGAGATTGAGCACAACAACTTCCAGCTGCAATGTACTCGGCTTCGGCTGTAGAAAGGGCAACACATGATTGCTTTTTACTATGCCATGAGATTAGACTGCTTCCAAGGAGATGACAGGTGTCACTTGTGCTTTTCCTATCAAGCTTACATCCTACAAAATCTGAGTCAGAGTATCCAATTAAATTTAGTTTGGACTCACTAGGATACCATAACCCAACATTTAAAGTTCCTTTGTGATATTTGAGGATCCTTTTTGCAGCAGTAAGATGAGATTCTTTTGGTGCAGATTGAAACCTGGCACACATACAAACACTAAACATAATGTCAGGTCTACTTGCTGTTAGATATAGTAAAGAACCAATAAGCCCTCTATATTTAGTTTCATCAACAGGTTTTCCTTCTTTATCAGAATCAAGATAGCAATTTGTGGACATTGGTGTTAATGCTTCTTTACAATGTTCCATCTCAAATTTCTTTAAAAGCTATGTGCAGTATTTTGATTGATGAAGAAAACATCCTCCTTGAAGTTGTTTAACTTGTAATCCAAGAAATTAGTTGAGTTCCCCCATCATAGACATCTCAAATTCTCCCTGCATATCTTTGATAAAATCATTACATAAACACTCATTAGTGGCTCCAAATATGATGTCATCAACGTATACTTGAACTAGAATTACATCATTATTTAATTTTTTTTAAGAATAAAGTCTTATCAACCAAACCTCTTTGATAGCCCTTTGATATGAGAAAATTACTTAACCTTTCATACCATTGTCTTGGAGCTTGTTTGAGACCATACAAAGCTTTCTTTAATCTATAAACATATTCTGGATGAATATGATCTTCAAAACCAGGTGGTTGTGTAACAAAAACTTCTTCATTCAAGTAACCATTTAAGAAAGCACTTTTGACATCCATTTGAAATAACCTGAAACTTTTTATCGAAGCATAAGCAAGTAAAAGTCTAACAGCTTCTAATCTAGCAACAGGAGCATATGTTTCATCAAAATCAATTCCTTCTTGCTGATTATACCCTTTAGCAACTAATCTGGCCTTGTTTCTAGTAATTATACCATTTTCATCCATTTTATTTCTAAAAACCCATTTTGTTCCTACAATATTGGCATTATCTGGTTTTGGAATTAATTCCCATACTTCATTTCTTGTAAATTGATTTAATTCATCATGCATAGCATTAATCCAGTTATTATCCTTTAATGCATCAGATATGCTTTTTGGTTCAATTTGTGATACAAATGCCATGTGATTGCAGAATTTATTTAAAGATCTTCTAGTGGAAACTCCCTGATTTATTTCACCAATGATGTTGTCTATTGAAAGATTTCTTGGAGTCTTCCATTCTTTAGGCAACTGCTCTTCAGATTCTTCAATATCTTCTACCTATTTTTGAAAAACTGTTGATTCTGGCAGTTTTAACTGATACATTTTATCAGTTAAAACATCATCTTCTGTACTATACTCAGAATTATTCTGCATACTTGGGTTAGTCTCATCAAATACAACATGAACAGATTCTTCTACAGTATTTAGCCTTTTGTTAAAGATTCTATAAGCATGGCTATTCAATGAATATCCCAAGAAGATACCTTCATCTGATTTGGAATCAAACTTTCCAAGATTTTCCTTTCCATTGTTTAAGACAAAAACCTTACATCCAAATACTCTAAAATAGTTTATGTTAGGCTTTTTACCTTTGTATAATTCATAGGGAGTTCTTTTAAGAAAAGGTATGATTAAAACACAGTTTAATACATGGCAAGCAGTACTAACTGCATCAGCCCAAAAATATTTTGGTAATGCTTTCTCATTAAGCATTTTCCTAGCTAACTCTTCAAGAGAACGATTTTTCCTTTCAACTACACCATTCTGTTGAGGAGTTCTAGGAGTAGAAAAAGTATGCTTAATACCATGTTTATCACAAAATTTATTGAAATTTTCGTTTGAAAACTCTCCCCCATGATCACTTTGAATACAAGAGATGAAATAGCCTTTTTCATTTTGAATTTGTTTCGCAAATTTCTTAAACATATGGAAAGTATCAGATTTTAATTTTAAAAATATTGTCCAGGTAAATCTTGAGTAATCATCTACTATAACCAGTGCATATAGATTTCCTCCTAAACTCATAGTTCTAGAAGGACTAAAGAGATCCATGTGCAAAAGTTTAAGAGGTCTTGATGTTGAAACAATATTTTTCTGTTAAAAGGAATTCCTTACTTGTTTTCCCTTTTGACACGCATCACATACTTTGTCTTTCACAAACTTAATTTTAGGTAAGCCAATTACAAGATCTTTAGAAATCAATTTATTAAGATGATTCATATGAATATGAGCTAACCTCCTATGCCACAACCAGGAATCATTCTCTTTAGAGATTAAACAACAATTTTTAGCAGAATTAATATCTAACATGTAAATATTGTTGATCCTCTTACCAGTAATCAGTACCTGTTCTGAATCTGATTTGATTATTTGACATTGATCTTGACCAAAGACAACTTTGTGTCCTTTATCACAAAGCTGGCTAATACTAATCAAATTATGTTTTAAACCCTCAACATATAATACATTGTTAATAATACCTGATTCTGTGCATTTGATGTCACCTATTCCAAGGATTCTTCCTTTGTTATTATCCCCATAGACAACAGTCCCACCATTCTTTAGTTTTAAATTGTAAAACTTTGTAATATCACCTGTCATGTGTTTAGAACAGCCGCTGTCAAGGTACCAGAGATCTTCAGTTTGCTTTGCCTGAAAGAGAAATTAGTATAGTTGCAGTACAAACTGATACATAATCGAAATAATCAATTAATTCTGCACTGGAAGTAGAATTTTAATCGATTAATTTGATATTCAATCGATTAATCAAGTTCTGGAGAAAATATATCAGAATAATAATCGATTGAATCGAGAAATAATCGGTTAAATTTGTCCTTTTAATGATTTTAACTTATATAAATCCTTTTTAATCGATTAAAACAGCTAAACTAAATTCTTGAGAACATTTTAATCGATTAAAACTGTACGAACAACTTTTCTGGTATTCTCTGTAAGTGAATTTAATCGATTAAAATAGTTTTATATCAATTAAAATGCACAATCCATGAATCCAGAATCAAAATTTGCTGATTTGATACCAAGGGACTCCCAGATTTTGTTCCTGCAAAACAGATTTAGCATATTTCTGGTACCCTTTTTATAATCTCTGGGTCCAATCATGTTATTTGAAATGAATTTTTGGGAATCCACTTCATTCTACCTCTAGGAATAACATATTTCTTGATTCTACAAAATTTCGCAGAATGACCCTTTTTCATGCAGTAAAAGCATTTAATAAATGGAGACGAAACATATTTACTATATGCAAAATAGTTTTTAAATGCTCTAGTTTTCTTTCCAACAAGAGGTGTAAAACCAATACCACCACGATCAATAACCAATTTTTGAGAATCAAGTATCATATCAAGACTAGTTTTTCCTTGTGCAAGTTTAGATGCAGTTTTAATTAAATATGTTAATTTCTTTTATAACTCAAAACAATTTTTACAATCTTTATCATTACACATGCAATCAGAATTATTACCTATTTCCAGATTTTCATTCTTAGTTTCTTCATCAACTATTTTCTTTTCAAGAGTGATCTTGTTTTCTAATAAACTAGTCATGCTTTTTAATCTTTTGTTTTCAATTTCTAATTTCTTAGCTACTGCATGCATTTCATAAAAAGCATCTTGCAATGAATTGTAATTCATAGTAGTTGTTGAGTCAAAACTTAGACTGGTCATGGGAGAATCCGAATTGACCATCAAGCATATCTCTGTTGTTTCTTCATAAGCCATTTCAAGAGTTTTCCACATTTGTGCAGTAGTTTGACAATGTGCTACCCTGAAAAAAATCATTTCTGTTAAGTGCATATATGATGATATTCTTAGCAGTACAATCATCTTGGATTAGTTTCTTTTCACAATCATTTAAACTAGACCATTCTTTGTTAAAAACATAAGTTCCTTGTTCAATAATGTTTCAAACATTTATACCAACAGATTCAATAAAGATCTTCATTCTTATCTTCCAAAATAAGTAATATGTACCACAAAATAGTGGAGGTCTATCAATACAAGCACCCTCATAAAAATTATTTCTAGTCATTTGGATCGAAAGACTTGAATAATTCTCAAGAACCTTGCTCTGATACCAATTGTTAGAAATGTAGGCTGAGATCAAGAGGGGGGGGTGAATTGATCATTGAAAGATTTTCGCAATTTACAGATTATCTATTTCAAAGATTAAGTATTCTGACCAAATCTTGAATTAAACATAGCAAACAATCAAAGTAAAGGCAGTGACAGAATTAAAGAGAGAAAGGTTTAGAAAGATACAACCAAGATTTATACTGGTTCACCCAATCCCAGGGCTACGTCCAGTTTCCAACCAAATTCCAGCTAGGTTCCACTAGATTGAACGTTTTACAGATTACAACTTCAATCATACGCTCAATCTACCACAAGAACCAAAATTCCATTCCTTGCACCTAAACCTTCACCAAGAACCAATTTCCAGTTCTCGACCAACCCTGCAGCCAAATTCCAGCCACAGAAACTAGTGCCCACACTTCTAGGCACCCACAATACAGAAAAGAAAAGTAAAGAAACAAAGAGAAAAAACTAGAACTCCCAAACCAGGTTTATGTAGCTCTGCAGAATGAGTTTCTTCCCCAAAAGAATGCAAATATTGCCTCAAGAAAGAACTTCTATGAACTTCACAAAACTAGCACGATTCTCTCTTGAAAGTAGCACTAATGATTGCTTGATTGATTGCCAAAAGATGTTTTTTAAAATGTTCAAGAAATTCTGTTTATATAGAAGTTTTTCAAATTGCTGGCTTATTTAATCTGTTAAAAGTCTTGTTTTAATCTGTTAAAACTTCTTTTAATCTGTTAAAATGTTCTTGATCATTTTCCAGATTTGTTTTAACTGATACAACAATGTTTATATCAATTAAAACTCTTTGTAAAAAATCCTTCAAATTGTTTTAATCGATTGTTTCATCTTTTAATCGATTAAAAAACTGCTAAAAGGTTTTCATAAAACTTTCTGAGTGATTTTAACTGATAACAATCTGTTTTAATCGATTAAAATACTTTGGAAAAAGTTCACTTAGTTATTTTAATCGATTAGAATTCTGCCAAAAGATTTCATAAAACTTTCTAAGTTATTTTAACTGATAACATACTTGTTTTAATCGATTAAAACATTCTAGAAAAATCTCTTAGTTGTTTTAATCGATTATTTCACATTTGTATCGATTAAAATACTGACAGAACAACTTTCCAAACACTTCAAGTTATTTTAATCGATTATTTCGAGTTTGTATCGATTAAAATTCTGCCAGAACATTTTTCAAAATATTCTAAGTCATATTAATCGATTATATCAATTCTATATCAGTTAAAATACTGGCAGAAGGTTTTCAAAATTCCTTCTAATGAAAACAATCGATTATTTCAAAAACATATCAGTTAAAAACCTGTTTCAGAAGTGTTATGAACATTTTAGCTCATAAAGATCATATACTATTAGTTAAAATAGTTACTTAAAAACCTTTTAACAAAATACTTTGTTTTTAACATATTAAACACGCTTTAGAGGCATTTGCAAAATCTTTTAAATGAAGAAACCTCATGCAGCAGAGAGATAAGAATGATTATACCTAAGTAAAGATGCAGACTCACTAATCACTCTACCCTTTTATCTAAGTGACCTTTGACTGCAACAAAGTAGCCTTTGACTTCATTTTGACTTCATCAAATCAACAAGATCTTTGTTTAGGTAATTCAATAAGATCTTCATCACTTTCACCTTTACCAGACTATATAAATAGAATTTAAATTAAAAAATATATATTATTTCTTATCCAAAGCCCACTTATTCTCTTAATTAATTTGGTGCCTATGTACATATTTAATGTATCCCAAGGTACACCTCTCAAATTTACGAAAAAATATATATTATTACCTCCTTTTTACTATAGTCAGGATTTGAACTCACAACCCCCAAGACTCAAGCATTACTCCAAACCATATCAACCATCATATGTTTCTTATTAATCCACACACATAGTAAAAATTACAATGTACCCACACACACAATGCATACAAGAAAACAACCATCAACCAATAATTTCTAAACGTGGCAATTTAAAATTTGCTAAGTCCCTAAGCATACTCAACGTTCAGACACACATGAGTATTTTCTAAACAATTATAAAACAATAGAAAATTATAATTGTTCGAATGCACATACAAGAATCAAACCCATGACCCCACATCTCAAGGCAAGGATCTAACCAAATGAGCCACTCTTCATCTCTACAATATTATTAAATTCTTAATTTAATTACTTCCCTTACTTCCATTTTCTACCTTAAAATATATAATTAGTTTCCTGGGTCTTACACTTAACACCCTAAACCTAATGATGGAAAATCTATTAAATGTATGAGGAATCTATGTTTACAAGATTTTCTTATGAATTTCATGTTTGAGGAATCAATGTGAATGATTTGAGTAGGTGACATCAACATTGATAGGTTAATTGATGTTATTTATTTGACCTAGTCATTATACAAAGGATGGAAAAGGAAGTAAGTCAATCCTAAGTTTTCATAGTTCATATGTTCTAAATATACTTTATAGCTTTTTACCGTTGTTTTCAATCCAAAAGTTTATGAAAAATCAATTTTGTGTCAATACACTTAGAAAACATATAATTCGGAATTTCTAGTGAAATTTTTCCTCGTGGGATCGATTTTTATTTAATTGAAATACTGTACTGTGATTGATAATATTGGTATGTTTGCCAAAAGAACAACAAGTATTTTTGACACCATTGCCGAGGAACAACGCTCCTTGGAAATTCTTTGTTTAACTTATTATTGTTTGTCCTGTACTAATTCTTGCTTGAGTTGCTCTTTGATTTATGCTTTTAAGAGGACAGATATCTACAGATCAGTTAGAATTTGATCCCGAGATTGAAAAAGCTACTCGGAGGAACCGTGGTAAAAGAAGAAGGGAAACTCAAGAACAAGCAACAGGAGAATCAGTTTACTCTTCTCCCACAATCAACTTACTAGACCCAATCATAGAAGACATGGAGGGTGAAAGAGCAAACCCACCTAGAAGAACACTCGAAGACTATGCTATGCAACAAGGTCAAGGTCGGAGACACTTCTCTAGTCTTTCAATACCAGCAAACCAATCCTTGGAGATGAAGCCAGCCTTCTTAAGCTTGATTAGTGCTCATAAATTCACCAGAATGGATCATGAAGATCCCTATAGTCATTTGTCCACATTTTATGAGTTGATTGACACCATGGGGTTTAAAGAAGGAGATATTGAATCTGCATATTTGAGATTATTTCTTTTCTCACTGGCTAGCAGGGAAAAGGAGTGGTTAAAAGCACATCCTAGTCAGAGTTTGACCAGCTGGAGTAATGTAGAAGATAAGTTCCTGAACAGATTTTTTCCACCATCCCGCTACATCAAGGCAAAATCCGATATTTCTATTTCCAGACAAGGAGTGGATGAACACTTTTGTGAATCATGGGAAAGATTTAAATCACTATTAAGGAGGTGCCTGATAAAAACATTTCGGTCGCACAAAATACTGATAAATAATAATAAACAAGTTGCTAAACTAATGTAGTATAGTTAACCCTTGTCGAATCTCACAAGGACACAATTATAGGAACATACTCATTATCACATATCATTTTCTCTAAAATAGTAAATAACAGAAAATAGGGGAATGAATGAAAGAGTGAAAAAGAAATAAATTTATGTAGAATAATAAAAATTAAAATCAAATTGCTATAGAATATTAACAACAATTAAAATTAAACGGAAACATAATTTAAATAATTGAAATTTCTAAAATTAAAATAAAATGTTTTTAATTAAAAGTGCAAGAATCAAGAATTGTTTTGAAATAAAATAGTGCAGTAAATAATTTTGAAAAGAAAATATAATTTGAGTAAAATAATGAGAAAACAATTGATTTCCTGACTCGAATGTAGTGTCACTTATCCTCGGTTACGAAATTAATTTGTTTTAACCCTTATTCCAACCCGAAATTAACCAACTAAGCGAAGATTAACCCAAATTATCCTTATATAATTAAGCATTGCATACATCACATAATATCATCTCTACCACATGATTAAGAAAATTGTGATATTGGTTTCAGTTTATTAAGCTTAAACAGATTATAATTCAATACAGAGATTAAGAGATGAAGAGTTAAGAGAACAAACGAAATAAAAAAAAGAAAACCTCAAAGATCTACTGCATTCTTCTCAGAAAAAGAATTCAAAGATTTAGCTATCCATGAAAAATCGAAAACGCAGAAAAAGAGACATATGCATGGTAGATTCTATAGTGATTTTTTGACCTCAAATTTGACTACCTTTCTGTTCGTATTTGACAATGCTCATTAGAGAGACATTTGTACCTTTGCCTCTTAGCTTTACAACGCACTTAGAGTAGCTCAATTTGGAGTGTCTTAGCTTCAGATATGTCCTTATTACTGAGGGAAGGATGGCTGTGCGATGCAGTTGCGCGTTGTGTGTAACCCCCTTACAGATTACATTTATTAATTCTAATTTATTATCTAAGTTATTAATATTTTCAATATTCATAGAAGGTTAATAGAAAATATACTAAGTGGACAATTAATTTAGGTAAGGTTTTATATTAAATTAAGCAACAAGTTCTAGTACAAAGTTTTCAAAATATTACAAGTCATGAAGTTATACTTATATGTTATACAATTCCCAGCCTAAGCTCTGAATTTTTGCATCTGACATCTATCTCTTGGACTATGTATTCCTGCATCATACGTCACCAACATCTGGGATTGAAATATTTATGGGGTTAGACATTTAATTTTATCCACAACAAATAAAGCAAACATTCATACGATAAAATCAACTAATGAAACATTCCTTCTAATAAGTTCCTAACTGCATATAAATATACAACCATATGTAATTTAATTTGAAAATTAATTGTGAGAAATAATTCATTCATGGAATCATAATAGAGAATATCATACAAATCATGAATAATCTACAATTTCATCATCCAACATGTTTATGATATGCAAATGTGACTCAAAACGCAAAACTTTAAAATCATGCTTTTGACTCAAAATTTAAAAATTTATTTTTGACTCAGTGCTCCATGGAGACTCATTGAGTGTCTAGTGGAACCAGAGCTTATCATCACCCTGTCCGGTGATTCGGCAATGTCCCACTAAACGCGAACAAGTAGACAGTAGTCAGAGTGTCAGTGCACCCGGCAGGCTACCACGGCACAGAATCAAATAAAGACTGGCCACTTATGGAATTGCCCATGCCCAAACACTCCCTAGACCAGAGGTCCATCCCCATAGACCAGAGGTCCTGTCTTACCTATTCTACTCCCCCATTTACTATCAGAAATTCTGGTAGCTCAATTTTTAATAATTCATTCTCTGTCTCATTTGGCCAGCCATTTTCATAGTCATATTTCACTACCAGATACTCTTGATAGTAAATTGACTCACAGAAAAATTTTAAAATTCTGTTTTGCACATCATTATTCCTACCAACCGTCCTTGGTAGCAACTTAAGAGAAATTTCCAAATACTTTTCTGTAAAAACTTTTCTGTGACTTCCAGAAAACATTTCATGCACTATGTTTATGTCTCGTATGAAACAAAACAATCTATCATCAATTAAATACTTAAAAACATCTCCTTCATATATTCAAAATTTTAATTACAATTCATAGTTGTTTTAAGCAAGACAATTTTTATTAATAATTTATTTCATAGGGTTCAGTGTTTTGTCCATATCTTGAGTTCTAGACCTCATTTTAAGATGATTCCAATTGTGTTGGAAAGATAAGATAATAATCTATAACTTTGATGAAGGCACTATCCTCAAATTCTAACATTTATTGAGTCGTTTTTCCTAGTAAACAAAGAGGGGGTAATATACTGTTTGACTTTATCTCGATTATACCCTTAACCTTTTTCAAAATTCCATTTATGTCCCTAATATGTGAAATGACTATTTTACCCTTGATCTTTTGCAAAAATTCCCACCTAGTCCTTTCTTCTTCCTTCGCTCGCTCAAGCGAGTACACCTGTCGCTTGAGCGAGATGGAACCCGAGAGTCCCCTTTTGTTTGAAGGCTTCGTCGCTCAAGCGAGTACATCCGTCGCTTGAGCGAGGCATGACCCGAGAATCCCCTTTGTTTAAAGCTTTCGTCGCTCAAGCGAGTACACCGGTCGCTTGAGCGAGACATGACCCTTAGTCCCTTTGTTTGAAGCATTCGTCGCTCAAGCGAGTACACCGGTTGCTTGAGCGAGACATGACCCTAAGTCGCTCAAGCGATGTAATTTTCGCTTGAGCGATAAAGAACCCGAGAATCCCAATTTTCCAGATATCCTCGCTCAAGCGACATATTTTTCGCTTGAGCGAGTTTTGCAGATTTTCATCAGTTCGCCATTTTCGAAATCCAAGTTTCAAATTTCTCAGTTTCAATCACTCAAATTTGTTCCAAATCACAATTAAACCATAAATATGTTCAATTTAAGTTAAAAACAACAATTTTATTATATAATTCATTCTTAATTGAAAGAATTTCAACAATATTTCAATCTTTGCAATTGATGAATAGTAATCTCCAATTACAGACATTCGAATGAATAAAACTAAATGTCTAACCCATACCTGATTCCTCAATATCTTATTACTCTCCTAATTTTGTATGCTCCTCCTTTCCTCCTTTCTCTCGAATTCTTCTTCCAAGAATTCTGGTGTCTCTCGGTTTATTCTTCAAGTTGGTCGTGAATTGTGTTGGTGTATATTTCCAGTTTCTATTTATAAACTTACTCACCGACTTAATTCTTTCTAGGATTTTCTTCGCTGTCTTTATTCTCCACCGCCTTAATTTAATTCTCGATTCTTCACCGACTTAATTCAAATGTATTTAGGCCACCACCGACCTTCTGTTTCTCTCTTCTTCTTCTTCTTCTTCTTCTTCTTTTTTTTTTTTTTTTTAATATTTATTTACTCATTTATTTAATTTTTATTATTAAGAATTATTATTAAATTATTATTTGACACAATATTAACCTTGAATTTTATTTTATAATTTTCTTAAGACAAAATTACTATAAAATCATGTTTTATTTTTATAATAACTCTACATAATATTCGGTACATATTTATAACTTACAAAATTTATTTATATAATTGATTACAAAATTTAGGATATTACATTGTGGCTGTGCGTTTTTCGGATGTGTTTCCGGCTGTGCATTTTGTGCTTGGTATGTTCGATGTGTGGCTGTTATACTGTGTGATGTCTCCTTTGCAACCCTACTTCACCCTTTATATAATAACCCTAACCCTAATCTTAATCTAGGTTTGGGCCTAATTGGTCCACAAAACACATCATAAGTTGGCTTCAGTGCAGGTCCACGAACTTCAAACACGTGCAGTATTTTCAATACTTATCCAAATTAGACAATTTCAATCTCCTTTGAAAGCCTTTTGAGTTAGCTTTAAAAAGCCACTGTTTCTACTATTTTTGGAGGTCTAATAAATTCAGGAGACTTAAACTACTGAAGCATGTCCATTGGGCCGACCTATTGTGCTTAGTACCCGTATAGAATAAAATATGGCATCTGACCTAATCTTCCAAGCCCAAAATTGCTTTAAATTGTCCTGAAAATAATAATGAGCAAAAATTAGATCAAATAGGCTCAAATTAATTAAAATCTAAATTATTGGCCCAATGAAGCCCAATTAATAAAAATTCACTAATAAGAAAAAGTTCAGCCCAAAACACTAATTAAAATAAGTATAGAAAGGTAAGAAAATATGGGAATATAATGACTCATCAGTGCCCAAATCATGGATTTGAAAACATTGCCCAGTTGAACATTTTCTGCACTGGCCTGAGACCTGATACAAAGATACTCTTACATGTTGTAGCAGGAGGAACCATGATGTTTGTGGATGCTGAACATGCCACAAGAATTATTGATGCACTAACCTCTACAGACTAGCAGACCCAACATGATAGACATCCAATTTAGAGGAAAAGAATGCTTTATCTTAGCACCACAGATGCTATCCTAGCTCAGAATAAAATTCTGACTCAACAGATTGAAGCATTGACCAAGCAAATGGCAAAACTGCCTCAACAATTACATGTTGTCCAATCCACTTCCAACCAACAAATGAGTTGTGACTTTTCTGGAGTTGATCATTCAAATGGACACTGCTCTTATCAAGGAAACCTACAAGAAGAAGTTCATTATATGGGTGCTCAAGGTGGTAGTGGTCAAGGAAGACAAGCAAATTTCCCTAATTCCAACAACTATCAGAACAATTTTTCACAAGGATGGAGAGGGAATCAGAATTAGAACTTTGGGTGGAAACAAGGTGTTGTTCCATCTAATAGACATCCTCCTAATCAACAACAGTCATATAAAAAACCTCCATATCAACAACAACAACAATATTACCCTCCAGTGCATGAAAGAACATTAGGTATTAAGTTACTGAAAATAGATAAAGGGACAGACGTTCATAGTACTTTATTCAAACGACTTATAGGAAGCCTTATGTATCTGAATGTTACTAGAATACTACTAGACCAGATATTGCACATTCAATGAGCGTGATTAGTCGCTTCATGGAGCATCGTAAAGACAATCACCTCTTAGCAACAAAACGTATTTTGAGATATTTGCAGGGAACTCAAACTTTAGGAATTTTTTATAAAGCTGGAGAAAATGTAGAATTACTTGCCTATACTGATAGTGATTATGCAGGGGATCCAGAAGATAGAAAGAGCATGTCTAGTTATGTTTTCAAATTGGGAGATGATGTAATATCTTGGTCATAGAAAAACAAAAAGACAACCAGTGGTTAGCTTATCCACAACAAAAGCAGAATTTATAGCAGTTACATTTTGTGCTTGCCAATGTGTTTAGCTGAGAAAAATTTTGGAGCATTTGTCATTTTTGTGATAATGTTTCTACTGTCATTTTTGTGATAATGCTTCCTCAAAAAATTTGGTTCTATAAAAAAGGAAAGATACCTCCACATATTAACAAACTCACACGTACTAGCAAAGATAACATCCATGTACTAACACCTTGTGTATGTAAAAAATTTAAACAACGTACAAAATTTAAACTTCAACAAACAAATAAAATCTTATTCTCTGTCAACAAATGTTGTTATCTTAGAAAACTTGGTTCTATTATCTTCCTAAAATAAAGAAGCTAAATATATAGATTTAGTTTTACAACTTATCAACTAGAAAATAGGAAAGATAATTCCCACATACTAACAAACTCTCAAGTACTAACAAAGATAACACCCTATGTACTAACAACTTGTGAACCACGTACAAAATTTAAAACCACATACAAAAATTTAAACTACAACAAACAAATAAAACTTTATTCTCTGTGAACAAACCCTCCCTTAAACTGCATGCTCCTTGCAACAATTTATTTTTTGTTCTTCAAGCATGTCCAAAGTGCTTTGTAAATACTGGAAACTATCAACTTTAAGTGGCTTTGTCATTATGTCTATTAATTATTTTTTGCTAATGCAATAGTTCAGCTCAATAATATCATTATTTCACAAATCTCTCAATAAATGAAATCTTACATTAATATGTTTACTTCTTTCATGTAAATTTTTGGATAATTTTATTATAGAAGCATTATCACAAAAAATGATAGTAGCTCCTCTTGACGAGTGATCTAGATGCTCCAAAATTCTTCTAAGCCAAACACATTGGTAAACATAAATGCAACTGCTATGAGCTCTATTTTTGTTGTGGATAAACTAACTACTGTTTTTTTTTTTATGACCAAGATAGTACAAAATTCAATCAATAGCATTCAGATAGATAAGGCTTCTTATAAGTCGTTTGAATAAAGTACTATCAACTTCTGTCACTTTATCTCTTTTCAGCAACTTAATACCTAGAACAATACGATTCTTAACTAAGTTACAGTCAAACATGTGATATCTATAACATATCCCTAATATAATTCTTCTATTAAATAAAAATTATGTCACAGCTTTACAAAACTTCAATGTCAAGCAAGTATCTCATATTGCCTATGTTAGTCGTAGCAAACTCATTCATCGTTATCCTTTTAAACTCTAGAAACATCGATTCATGATTATCTGTGTATATCAAATCATCTACATAAACACAAATAATTAAGAGTGCACATTTCTCCTTCTTTGACAAAAAGAGTGTGTTCATGTGAGCATTTTAAAAAATCATTAGCTGTAAGATAAAACTCCAACCTACTGTACCAGGCTCTAACAATCTGTTTAAGACTATATGCAACTTTTCTAAGTGTGTGTATTCACGTCCCCTAGAGATATAACCTTGTGGTTGTTCTAAATATACATCTTCATTAATTCCCATATGTAAGAAGGTTGACTTGTTATAAAGCTGACAAATGTTCCACCCTTTTGTGGTGGCTAATGCAACAACTGTTCTAATGATGTATTTCTAAATGAGCTACTGGTGCAAAAATCTCACTATAATCGATTCCCTCTTCTTGTGTGTATCCTTTTGCTACTAGTCTGACTTTAAATTTGTCAATCACCCTGTCTCCTTCAATTTTGTCTAGTAAATCCACTTGACACTTGTAATTTTGCAATTTGGTGGTGGATTAACTAGCTTGCATGTATCATTTCTTTGAATGACTTGAAATTCAACATCCACGGCATCTCTCCAATGTGTAGTGTGTGATGCTTGATTGTATGTTACTGGATCTGCACCTGCAAACATTGAAAAATTATAGGTGTCAAATGGATTTGCTAGACAAAATTAAACGAGATAGGGGATGGACAAATTTAAAGTCAGATCAGTAGGAAAATGAGAGGACATTGATTATAACGATATTTTTGCACAATAGCTCGTTTGGAAACCATTAGAACTATTGTTGCATTAGCAGCCACAAAAAGTGGAACATTTATCTTAATATCAAGTCAGCCTTCTTACATGGGGCAAGATGATGTATACTTAGAACAATAAAGGGGCAGACATTGATAGTACTTTATTCAAACGACTTATAAGAAGCCTTATGTATCTGAATGCTACTAGATCGGATATTGCACATTCAATAAGTGTGATTAGTCACTTCATGGAGCATCCTAAAGACAACCACCTCCTAACAGTAAAACTTATTTTTACATATTTGTAGGGAACTTAAAATTTAGGAATTTTTTATAAAGCTGGAGGAAATGTAGAATTACTTGCCTATACTAATAGTGATTATGTAGGGGATCTAGAAGATAGAAAGAGCACGTTTGGTTATATTTTCAAATTGGGAGATGGTGTAATATCTTGGTCATAAAAAAAAAACAATCAGTGGTTAGCTTATCCATAACAGAAGAAAAATTCATAGCAGCTGTGTTTTGTGTTTGCCAATGTGTTTGGTTGAGAATAATTTTGGAGCATGTAGATCACTGTCAACACGGAGCTACTGTCATTTTTGTGATAATGCTTCTACAATAAAATTATCCAACAATACAGTCTTACATAGAAGAAGTAAACATATTGATGTGGGATTCCATTTTTTTTCTGAGAAAACTTCGTTCTATTATCTTCATAAAATAAAGGAGCTAAATATATAGATTTAGCTTTACAACTGATGAACTAGAAAATAGGAAATATACCTCCACATATTAACAAACTTATACGTAGTAACAAAAATAACAAAGGTAACACCCACATACTAACACCTTGTGAACTACGTACAAAATTTAAACTGCAACAAACAAATAAAACCTTATTTTCTGTAAACAAATGTTGTTATCTCAGAAAACTTAGTTCTATTATTTTCCTAAAATAAAGAAGATAAATATATGAACTAGATAATAGGAAAAATAACTCCCACGTACTAACAAACTCCCACATACTAACAAAGATAAAACCCACCCACATTCTAATAGCTTGTGAACCACCTACAAAATTAAAACCATGTACAAAATTTAAACTGCAATAAACAAATAAAACATTATTCTTTGTGAACAAACCCTCCCTTAAACTGTATGCTCCTTGCAATAGTTTATTTTTTGTTCTTCAAGCATATCCAAAGTGCTTCATAAATACTGAAAAGTATCAACTTTAAGTGACTTTGTCATTATGTCTGTTAATTATTTTTTGCTGCTGAAATAGTTCAGCTCAATAGCACCATTATTACACAAATCTCTCAAAAAATGAAATCTTATATCAATATGTTTACTTCTTCCATGTAAATTTTTGGATAGTTTTATTATAGAAGCATTATCACAAAAAATGATAGTAGCTCCCTCTTTACAGTGATCTAGATGTTCCGAAATTCTTCTAAGCCAAACACATTGGTAAACATAAATGCAACTACTATGAACTCTGCTTCTGTTGTGGATAAACTAATTACTGGTTGTCTTTTTATGAACAAGATATTACACCATCTCCCAATTTGAAAACTTAATCAGATGTGTTCTTTCTATCTTCTGGATCCCCTACATAATCACTATTGTTATCTCATAAAACTTGGTCCTCTTTTCTTTGTAAAATAAAAAAGCTAAATATATAGATTTAGCTTTACAACTAGAAAATATGAAAGATAACACGTACTAACAAATTTTCATGTACTAACAAAGATAACACCAATCTCTCAAAAAGTGAAATCTGACATCAATATGTTTACTTCTTCCATGTAAGACTGGATTTTTGTATAATTCTATTTTAGAAGCATTATCACAAAAAAACAACAGTAGCTCCCTCTTGACAGTGGTCTAGATGCTCCAAAATTCTTGTCAGCCAAATACATTGGCAAACAAAAAATGCAGCTGCTATTAACTTTGCTTCTATTGTGGATAAGCTAACGACTAGTTATTTTTTTATGACCATGATATTACACCATTTCCTAATTTGAAAACATAACCATATGTGCTCTTTTTATCTTGTACATCCCCTGCATAATCACTATCAGTATAAGAAAGTAATTTTACATTTCCACCATCTTTATAAAAATTTCTTAAATTTTGAGTTCCCTGCATATATCTCAAAATATGTTTTGCTGCTAGGAAGTGTTTGTCTTTAGGATGCTTCATGAAGCGACTAATCACACTAATTGAGTGTGCAATATCCGATCTAGTAGTATTCAGATACATAAGGCTTCCTAGGAGGTGTTTGAATAAAGTATGTGGGAAATCAAATAGTATTTTAGGAAAGAATAAATCAGGAAATTTGTATATTTCCTTGTAATCTATATAGATTTGAATAATTAGGAACAATCCCATAAATCAAGGGATCCTAGAATAAAATAGAGTTATTATATTTCCTAAAACAGCTTAGGTCTCCTGTATATATCTTTATATCATCTCTTTGTATTAAAATAATAAAAATCATATTTCATTTTATTCTAATTTTCCAGATGGTATCAGAGTCAAAGCCTAACATATTTCCGGTTATTATCTTGGGCCAAGAGTTTCCCTTTCGTTGTGGGTCAAAAGTACCCTTTGCCTGGTCCGGCAGGCTTTGTTGGAGGGGGCATGTTGAAGGTTCTGCATCGTCTACCTCATATCATTTGGTATGGTTTAAATATATGTTAGGCTACTCCACATATTACCAATTGGTTTTATGTTGGAACCTTAACATGGTATCCAAACATGCCGATCTAGGAAGCTTTGTCTGCGCACTATAAACCCTAAGACGGCAGTCTACATTGCTGCTGCATTTTTCTTAACCCTAAGACGACAGCCTACATTGCTGCTGCATCACACCTCCTTGCTATAATGTCAAGGGAAGAGGAAGTTATGAATCCAACTACAGAAACAGGGAATACCCAATCCCAACAATATGGAGAACTACAGAATATTCATTCTGCATATAGACTAAATGGAAGAAATTATTTGAAATGGGCCCAACTTGTTCATACAGTGTTGAAGGGAAAGGGGAAGTTGAGTCACCTGATGGAGTCTGGACCTAAATAGGAGGATCCCAAGTTTAATACATGGGATGAAGAAGATTCAATGATCATGGCGTGACTGTGGAATTCAATGATTCCATAAATCAGTGACATCTGCATGTTCCTTAATTTGGCAAAAGAGATTTGGGATGCCGTAAAGCAAACCTACTCTAAAGCTAAAGATGCTGCTCAAGTATATGAAGTAAAAGTGAAAACTTTGGCAGCAAAACAAGGGAACAAGACTGTTATAGAATATGCCAATCAGCTAAAATCATTATGGATGGAGCTAGACCATTATAGAGTCATAAAATCCAAATGTACTGAAGATTCGGCACTTCTCAAGGAGTATATCGAACAAGACAGAGTTTATGATTTCCTTGTTGGTTTGAATCTTGAATTTGATCAAGTTAGGATTCAAATATTGGGGAAGCAAAAGGTACCATGCTTCAATGAAGTGGTGGCTATTGTGAGAAGTGAAGAAAGTAGAAGGGGTCTCATGTTAGAGAGTCCAGCAGTAGAGAACTCAGCAATGGTGGCTGACCATAAAGGAGATCAGACTTTGGCCATGGTAACCGAACAGAAGAAAGGAGGATCAGCAAATGTGGAGAAGAAAGGTGATGGTCTCTGGTGTACCTACTGCAATAAACCTCGTCATACCCGAGAGAAGTGTTGGAAGTTACATGGGAAGCCTTTAAATCGAGACCGAGAAGGGGGACACAAAGGAGGCTCCTCAAGGAAAGGAGGACAAGTTTATGTTGTTGCTGAAACAAATGAAGGAAATAATCTAGAAGCTGCTGCCCATCTTAATCAAGAGGAGATAGAAAGGGTGAGAACCTTTCTTAGTAAGCTAGAAAAACCCACAGGTGTGTGTTCTTTGGCATACTCAGGTAAGTTTCCATTTTCTTTTGGATTAAATGTCTCAGATATACCTTTTAACCATTATTAGATATTGGACTCTGGAGCCACAGACCACATGACACCATTAGCCAAACACTTCTCCTCATATTCCCCATGTCTCAGCAACAAGAAAATTGCCACAGCAGATGGAACCCTTATAACTGCAGCTGGTCAAGGAAATATCCAAATCCATTATTTAATAACCTTAAAAGATGTTCTCCATGTCCCAAATCTATCCACCAACCTAGTCTCTATACAAAAACTTATAAATGATTTGTCATGTAAACTTGTTTTTTTCAACAATCATTGTGTATTTCAGGACAAGGATTCGGGGAAGATGATTGGACATGCTAGAGAATGGAATGACCTTTATTATCTTGAAGATCCAAGTCTGTCCAGCAAGAACAGAATCTCTCACTCCTTTATATTTGAATCCTTGATGACCAACAGAGAAAAAATTATCCTTTATTATTGTCGGTTGGGACATCCCTCTTTTGGAGTGATCAAAATTATGTTTCCCTCTCTGTTTACCAAGTTAGATGTTGAGAGTCTTCATTGTGAGGTGTGTGAACTTGTTACGCACAAGCGTGTATCTTTTCCAATAAGTAATAAAATTAGCAATTTCCCTTTTTATCTTGTTCATACTGATGTATGGGGACCTTCTAATGTTCCAAATGTGTTTGGTGCTCGATGGTTTGTCACCTTTATAGATGATTGTATAAGGGTCACTTGGGTTTTCCTACTTAAACAAAAAAATCAGAAGTCAGTTCTGTCTTCCTAAACTTCCACTCCTTGATAAAAAATTAGTTTGGTGTTAATATTAAGAGGCTTAGGTCAGATAATGCCAAATATTACTTCAATCATGTCCTTAATTCTTTTTGTCAAAAAGAAAGTATAATTCATGAGTCCTCTTGTGTCAAAACACCAAAGCAGAATGGGGTCACAGAGAGGAAAAATGTACATCTATTAAATCAAACTCGGCATTGTTGTTCCAAAAAAGTGTCCCAAAAAATTTCTGGGGGGAAGCTGTCCTTACAACAACACACCTTATCAATAGACTACCCTCTACAGTCATAAGATCAAAAATCCCTATGGAAGTTTTGTCGTCTTTCTATCCAAACATGTCCACTACAAATAATCTTAAACCAAGAGTTTTTGGGTGCATCTCATATGTCCATATTCATAGTACAGACAGGGGAAAACTTGATCCTAGAGCCTTAAAGTGTGTCTTTGTTGGTTACTCATCCACTTAGAAAGGGTATAAATGCTACCACCCCCCATCCAAAAAAATTTGTGTGTCTAGGGATGTTACCTTCAATGAACAAGAGGACTATGTCCATCAACCTTATCTTCAGGGGGAGAGTTTTAGGGAAGATAAGGAAAGTAGTAATTCTGATTTTCCCATTCTTCCAGACTTGATATTTGAACCTAAACAAGATCAAATTGAAGTTATAACAAGTGAAACAGGTCAAAGGATTGGTCAAGAAAAGGAAGTTGGTCAAGAAAGTGAAATTAATTGTGAAGCTGATCAAGGAGATGTTGAAGCTGAAAAATTTGGTAAGAAGCTGGTGTACTCAAGGAAGACTAAGGCCATTCCACGATCAAGCCATGTTCAAGAATCCAACTCGACTCCACAAAAAGAGGTAACAATTTTTTCTCCAGTTGTGCAGGTTGAAATTGAAACCCAAAATGATCATGACCTCCTAATTGCCATTAGAAAAGGGACAAAAAAATGCACCAAACAGCCACTCTACCGTCTCTCAAATTACCTGTCCTTTAAAAATTTCTCTCCTACCCACAAAACCTTCCTAGTAAACCTAAACATTGCACTTCTACCTAATACCCTATCTGAGGCATTGTCTGACAGAAATGGAGACAAGCCATGGATGTAGAGATGGAGGCATTAGAGAAGAACAACACCTGGGAGTTAGTCACCTTACCAATAGGAAAGAGGCCAGTTGGATGTAAGTAGGTCTATACAGTGAAATACAAGTTTGATAGATCAATTGAGAGATATAAGGCAAGACTAGTTGCCAAAGGGTTCACCCAAACCTATCGAGTTGATTATTTGGAGACCTTTGCTCCGGTTGCCAAAATGAACACAGTTAGGGTGATATTGTCCCTTGCTGCCAATTATGGTTGGAACTTGGAACAATTTGATGTTAATAATGCTTTCCTACATGGAGACCTTGAAGAAGAAATTTATATGGAGATACCTTCGGGATATGGTAAAGATGTTGCTGCCAACACTATTTGCAAGTTGAAAAAGGCATTATATGGGCTAAAACAGTCCCCCCGTGCATGGTTTGGCAGGTTTACTAAAGTTATAACAGGTCTGGGTTACAAACAAAGTCAAGGGGACCATACTTTGTTCTTTAAACATTCCAAGTCAGCGGGAGTAACAATATTATTGGTGTATGTGGATGACATAATATTAACTGGAGATAATAAAGAAGAGCAGCAATTATTGAGCCAATGATTAGGCAAGGAATTTGAGATCAAGACCTTGGGAAAACTAAAATATTTTTTGGGAATTGAAGTTGCCCACTCCAAGAAAGGGATATTTATATCTCAGCATAAATACATCACTGATTTGCTCAAGGAAACTGGCAAGGCAGCTTGCAAACCTGCTAGTACGCCATTAGAACCAAACCTAAAGCTTGGAAATGCAGAAGAAGATGTTGCTGTTGAAAAAGATATGTACCAAAGATTAGTGGACAAACTTATATATTTGTCACATACCAGGCCAGATATTGCCTATGTAGTGAGTTTAATTAGCCAATTTATGCATAGCCCAAAGGAGACCCATTTACAAGTTGCCCACAAATTTTTACAGTACCTTAAAGGAACTCCAGGAAGAGGGATTCTATTCAAAAGGAATGTTAATGTGAAGCTTAAAGCCTATAGTGATGTTTATTATGCAGGGTCAATTGTGGATAGGAGGTCAACTACATGATATTGCACCTTTCTTGGAGGAAATCTTGTGACTTGGAGAAGCAAAACACAGGGTGTAGTGGCTCGGTCCAGTGCTGAAGCGGAATTCCGAGCCATGGCACAAAGTATATGTGAGTTGCTATGGCTTAAAATCATCTTAGAAGACTTGAGGATAAAGTGGGAAGAACCTATGAAGCTCTATTGTGATAATAAGTCAGCAATCAGCATAGCCCACAACCCAGTGCAACATGATAGAACAAAGCATATTGAAGTAGACAGACACTTCATCAAAGAAAAGCTTGATAGTGGCTTGATATGCACTCCATATGTGTCCTCTCAAGACCAAATTTCACACATTCTTACCAAGAGACTGGGCTGCCATAATTTTGAGAAGATTGTATCCAAGCTGGGAATGGAAAACATCTATTCACCAGCTTGAGGGGGAGTGTGGGAAATCAAATAGTATTTTAGGAAAGAATAAATTAGGAAATTTGTATATTTCTTAGTAATCTATATAGATTTGAATAATTAGGAACAATCCCATAAATTAAGGGATCCTAGAATAAAATCGAGTTATTATATTTCCTAAAACAGCTTAGGTCTCCTGTATATATCTTTATATCATCTCTTTGTATTAAAATAATAAAAATCATATTTCATTTTAATCTAATTTTCCAGAAAGTACTATCAACTTCTGCCACTTTATATCTTTTCAGCAACTTAATACCTGGATCAATACGATTCTTAACTAAGTTATAGCCAAGCATATGGAAAATGTAACATATCCCTGATATATTTCTTCTGTCCAATAAAAATTTCGTCACAGCTTTGCAAAACTTCAATGCCCAACAAGTATGTCATCTTGCCTAAGTCATTCATAGCAAACTCATTCATCATCATACTTTTAAACTCTAGAAACATTGATTCATGATTATCTGTGTATATCAAATCATCTATATAAACAAAAACAATTAAGAGTGCACCTTTCTCCATCTTTCACAAATAGAGTGTGTTCATGTCAGCATTTTAAACAATCATTAACTGAAACATAAGACTCCAACCTAGTGTACAAGGCTCTAAGAGTCTGTTTAAGACTATATAGGGCTTGTCTAAGTTTGTATATCTAATGTTCACGACCCTTAAAGACATAACCCTATGGTTGTTCTAAGTATACATCTTCATTGATTGGCCCATGTAAGAAGGCTGACTTGATATCAAGCTGATAAATGTTCTACCTTTTTGTAGCGGATAATGCAACAATAGTTCAAATGGTTTCCAAATGAGCTACTACAAAAATCTCACTATAATCGATGCCCTCTTCTTTGATGTATCCTTTTGCTACTAGTCTAGCTTTAAATTTGTCAATGACCCCTGTCTCCTTCAATTTTGGCTAGTAAATCCACTTGACACCTATAAATTTGCAATTTGGTGGTGGATTAACTAGCTCGCATGATGATTTCTTTTAATGACTTGAAATTCAGCATCCATGGCATCTCTCTAATGTTGACCCTGTGATGCTTGGTTGTATGTTACTAGATCTGCATCTGCAAACATTGCAAGATTATAGGTGTCAAATGGATTTACAAGACAAAATTGAAGGAGATAGGGGATTGACAAATTTAAAGTCAGATCAATAGGAAAAGGAGAGGACATCAATTATAGCGAGATTTTTGCACAGTAGCTCATTTGGAAATCATTAGAACTGTTGTTGCATTAGTAGCCACAAAAAGGTGAAACATTTATCTTGATATCAAGTTAACCTTCTTACATGGGGCAAGATGATGTATACTTAGAACAACCATAGGGCAATGTGTCTAAAGGACGTGAACATCAAGTATTAAGTTGGTGAAAACAGATAAAGGGGCAGACATTGATAGTACTTTATTCAAACGACTTATATGAAACCTTATGTATCTAAATGCTACTAGACCGGATATTGCACATTCAATTAGCGTGATTAGTCGCTTCATGGAGCATCCTAAAGACAGTCACCTCCTAGTAGCAAAACGTATTTTGAGATATTTGCAGGGAACTCAAAATTTAAGAATTTTTTATAAAGATGGAGGAAATGTAGAATTACTTACCTATACTGATAGTGATTATGCTGGGGATCAAGAAGATAGAAACAACACGTCTGGTTATGTTTTTAAATTGGGTGATGGTGTAATATCTTGGTCATAAAAAAAAACAACCAATGGTTAGCTTATCCACAAAAGAAGCAGAATTCATAACAGTTGCATTTGTGCTTGCCAATGTGTTTGGCTGAGAAGAGAGCAGCTAAATCACTGTCAAGAGGGAGCTAGTGTTATTTTTGTGATAATTCTTCTATAATAAATTTCGTAGATACTGAAAACTATCACCATTAAGTGACTTTGTCATTATGTCTACTAATTGTTTCTCGCTACTACAATTGTTCAGGTCAATAACACCATTATTACACAAATCTCTCAAAAAATGAAATATGACATCAATATGTTTACTTCTTCCATATAAGACTGAATTTTTGTATAACTTTATTATAGAAGCATTATCACAAAAAAACAATAGTAGCTCCCTCTTGACAGTGATCTAGATGCTCCAAAATTCTTGTCATCCAAACACATTGACAAGCACAAAATGTAGCTACTATGAACTCTGTTTCTGTTGTGGATAAGTTAACCACTGGTTATTTTTGTTATGCCAAGATATTACACCATCTCCCAATTTGAAAACATAATCAGATGTGATCTTTCTATCTTCTACATCCCTTACATAATCACTATCAGTATAGGGAAGTAATTCTACATTTCCTCTAGCTTTATAAAAATTTCTTAAATTTTGAGTTCCCTACAAATATCTCAAAATATGTTTTGCTGCTAGGAAGTAATGTCTTTAGGATGCTTCATGAAGCGACTAATCACACTAATTGAATGTGCAATATTCGGTCTAGTAGCATTCAGATACATAAGGCTTCCTATAAGTTGTTTGAATAAAGTACTATCAACTTCTACGCCTTTATTTCTTTTCAGCAACTTAATACCTGGAACAATACGATTCTTAACATAATTACAGTCAAGCATATGGAATCTATAACATATTCCTGATATATTTCTTGTGTCCAATAAAAATTTCATCACAGCTTTGCAAAACTTCAATGCCCAGCATATATCTCATCTTGTCTAAGTCAGTCATAGCGAATTCATTCATCATCATAATTTTAAACTCTAGAAACATTGATTCATGATTATCTGTGTATATCAATCATCTACATAAACACAAACAATTAAGAGTGCACTTTTCTCCTTCTTTCACAAGTAGAGTGTGGTCATGTGGGCATTTTAAAAAATCATTAGCTGCAAGATAAGACCCCAACCTACTCTACCAGGCTCTAGGAGCCTGTTAAGACTATATAAGGCTTTCTAAGTTTGTATATCTGATTTTCACGTCCCTTAGAGACATAACCATGTGGTTGTTTTAAGTATACATCTTCATTGATTGCCCCATGTAAGAAGGATGACTTGATATCAAGCTGATAAATATTCTACCTTTTTGTGGCGGCTAATGCAACAACAGTTCTAATGGTTTCCATATGAGTTGCTGGTGCAAAAATCTCGCTATAATTGATGCCTTCTTCTTGGGTGTATCCTTTTGCTACTAGTCGGGCTTTAAATTTTTCAATCTCCCTTGTCTCCTTCAATTTTGTCTTGTAAATCCACTTAACAAAAATCTAATTCAGCATTCCAGAATAAAACACATTGAAATTAGTGCCATCATATTAACAAAAAATCTAGATAAGATCCCTCTTCTATGTGATAATACTAGTGCCATCATATTAACAAAAAATCTAATTCAGCATTCCAGAATAAAACACATTGAAATTAGACATCATTTCATTATGGATCATGTTTCAAAAGGTGAAATCATTTTCATTGAAATTGAAAAACAACTAGCAGACATTTTTACAAAACCTCTTGCTCGTGATCATTTCTATAAAATAAGAATTGAATTAGGAATTCTTGATGCATCAAACATTACATAATTTCATACATTCAATCTATTTTAACTATACAAAATCGTTTTAATCAATTAAGTTACTGGAATCAGAAGAATTAAATTCTTTTAATAGATTAAATTCACAAAATAATCGATTAATTTCACTTATAAAGAATTTCTGAAAAATTGTCCATACTGTTTTAATTGATTATTCGTCGAATCAATTGATTAAAAGCTCTCAGGTTTCCGGTATACATTTCTCATATATGGTTTTAATCAATTAAAAATGATTTACATCAGTTAAAATCATTTATTGGTTCAAAATTTAATTGATTCTCTCTCGGTTTAATCGATTAATTTTCTGTTATCATATCTCTAACCCATTTCCAAATCAAATTAATTGATTAATTGGTGAAATAATTGATTAGTTTGTTCTTAGAAAACATTTTAGATGCTTTTCATTGCAGGATTTTGAAAATCAATTAGAAAAACAAGAACAGGTTATCAAGATTCAATTTCTGCAAATTTCAGCTCAAATTGACCAGTCAACTTTACCTTCTAAAAAGAACAAATTAGCTGATGTATTTTGCACCCACACTGTTCAATTACAGAAGCCATTATAGTTGGTCAAGGGAACATCTGATTTCTTGGAAAGCAGGAGAATCAACAAAATTCATTAACTGACTTTCGGATTTTACAATTTCTATTTGAAATTCGAGACTCTGTTTTTCTACAAAAACTAGGTTCCTTTCTTTAATTTTACATCTTCCTTCTTCTCTTATAATTCTCCTCATTTGTTCATCTTTCTACTCCATTTTTCACAAATTCTTCCCTCCAAAATGTTCAAACGATCAAAGTCTAGAAGGAGGAAAAACAAAGAAGAATCCTCCTCTGCTGCAGCCAACCCTGGTGGGCACCTTGAAGCATGATTCAATGGTGATTTAAACCGGGTGAATTCTTTCATTTTAGAATTCAGCCAGAAACAACTTGTAATTCCCAAGTACATAAGATTTGCATGGCTGGATGATTAAGGTTTCACATCTTTAAAAAGGCATTTAAAGAATAAAAAACTGAAAGTCTTCATGGAATTCACTAGGAATATCCAACCTGATCTTGTGCGAGTTTTCTACTCAAACCTCTTGGTTAGTGGTTGAACCATCAAATCACAGGTTAAAGGAGTTGACATGGTTATTACTCCTGTTGTATCAAATGAGGTAGATGGTCTTAAAGATACTGGAGTCAAGCTATATAGAGGAAATGTCTCTGAGCTACCTAAATTCAACAAAATCCAATTCTTTCACTCATGTCTCAAGAATATAAATGACTCGGTCACAATTTTGAATGTTGGAAAAATGAAGCTGGAATAGAGACTACTGGCTTTCATTATAGCATGGGTGCTTACACCTAGGGGGAGCAATCATGCTCTGTTAAATGAGGGGGATCTTGCTCTCATGTACATCATCCAGAACAATATACGGGTTAATTGGGTGTTTGTGATTAAGGATCATATGATCAAGGCAAAACGTCTTGGTGATTTTAAATTACCATATGCTTTGTTAATTAACAAATTCTTTCAGTATTTTGCAGTTGACTTAGCAGGAGAGTATTTGGAAACTCCCAAATCCACAAATGATATTGATGATTCAACTTTTCGAAAAATGAGTTTCATCAAAATGGATGGAAATTGGATTTCTAAAACTAAAATTGGGATGTCAGAAGATGAATATGATTGAGAAGATTATGAAAATACTAAAATTCCATCTTCTCCAGCTGCAGAAGTCCCTCAATCCACTAAAGATCAACCAACAACTGACTACAACAACATGAAAATCACTCCACACTTTGCCAAACCTGATCGTGGAACACCTCTCTTTGAATTTGAGCGTACAATGCTATATCAAATGGAAACTCTACAAAAAAATCAGAGAAAACATATGCAAATGACATACCAGCATTATCAACACACCAACTCTCAATTCTCCAACCTTAGACACCAAATCACTGACCTTTACACAAAATTGGAGGACATGCAGCTAAATCAAGGAGACTGGTATGATTAAATCTAGACAACGGGTCCAATCTCTTTCATCATTCTTTGTTATTTTCTTTCTTCTTTTATGCTTTTCTTTTTATTTTGGACTGTAATATTTAGCTAGTTTTTAACCAGTAGAAAATTAAACCTCTAAATAGATTATGCATGTTTTGGTTATACTATTTTGGTGAAGTCAAAGGGGGAGAAATTATTTGAATTAAAATTTTATCACTAACACAGAAAAACCTAGTGTCTTCTCTGCAGGATTCAAAAAGTAATTGTCTTCATCAAATAGGGGGAGATTGATGATGATTAATGAACCAGAAGATTTGATGAAGTCAACGAGTTCTTTTGAATCATAGTCAGAGAATATTTGGGTTATGGGATGTAGTGTAGTGTTTCTGCATCCTATCTTAATAGGTATAATCATTTATTAATTCCTACTGTATTGGGTTTCATCATTGGAAAGAATAAAAAATGCCTATAAACCTTTTAATCTGTTAAAGGTCTTATTAATCGGTTAATATGTTCTTGAGACTCGAAATTAACTTATAAATTTCCAGATTAATCGATTAAAAGTTGTTAAAATCAATTTTATCATCATTTTAACTGATATATTTTTGAAATAATTGATTAAAACCACTTATAGTGTGTATTGTCACCATTTTAGTTGCTATATTTTCGAATTAATCGATTAAAAACACTTAAGAAAGTTTTGGAAAATGTTCTGGCAGTATTTTAATCAATTCAAACTCGAATTAATCGATTAAAATCACTTGAGATGTTTTAGAAAATATTCTGGTAGTATTTTAATCGATTAAAACTCAAAATAATCGATTAAAATAACTTGAGAAGTTTTAGAAAATATTCTGCTAGTATTTTAATCAATTAAAACTCGAATTAATCGATTAAAATCACTTACAGATTTTTTGAAGATTTTCTACCAATATTTTAATCGATTAAAACATGAATTAATTGATTAAAATCACTTAAGAAATTTTTGGATAATTGTTTTAATCGATTAAAACTTTTTTTATTAGTTAAAATAATTCTGAAAAAATGAGATAGAACATTTTAATCGATTAAATGATGTTTTCATCAGTTAAAACAGTTAGAATCAAGAATGTTTAATCAGCTTAAAAGAAGATTTAACCTATTAATTATGTTAGTTAGTTGCAAAAGTCTCTACATAAACAGTTTTAATTGAACTTTTTAAAACACACATTTGAGAATTCATTCAAGCAATCATAGAGATCATTTCAAAGAGAGAAGTGTGCAACTTTTAGTGAGGATTTTTAAAGTTCTCTCTTGAGGCTTTTTTGTGTTCTTTCTAGACAAGAAATTCAATTTGCAGTGGAATCTTTGCATCTGCATAATTGGATTTGATTGTTCTTGTTTCTTCTTTCATTCTTTTTCAATTATGTATTGTCTTATTGTCTGGAAGTTTGGGTACTAGTTCTGCAACTGGAATTTAATTGTAGGTTTGGTTTAAGAACTGGATTTGGTTCTTGGAGTGAATTTATTGTTTTGTAAATCTGTTTTGTACTCAAAACAATTTTAATCTAATGGAACTCAATTGGAATTTGGTTAAGAACTAGACGTAGCCTAGTGGTTTGGGTGAACCAGTATAATTCTTGGTGTTTCTCCTTCTCTTTAAACTCTTTCTCTAATTTTTGTGTGATTTTCTTCAATTTTTGTGTGAACCACGTACAAGATTTAAAGTACATACAAAATTTAATTTGCAATAAACAAATAAAACCTTATTTATGCACAAACCCTCCCTTTTGCAATAGTTTATTTTTTGTTTTTCAAGTATGCCCAAAGTGTTTCATGGATACTAGAAACTATCAACTTTAAATGGTTTTGTCATTATGTCTGCTAATTGTTTTCCGCTACTAAATAGTTCAACTCAATAACACCATTATTACACAAATTTCTCAAAAAAAGAAATCTTACATGAATATGTTTACTTCTTCCATGTAAGATTGGATTTTTGTATAATTTTATTGTTTTGGGTGCCCAAAGTGTTTACTTCTTACATGAATATGTTTTTATAATACTTGGACTTTATCAGCATCATTAGTTGAAAAGTCATTACAAAGTATAACACTATCAAGTTTTTCATGCCACTTTTTTTGTGCTTATTTTAATCCATACAAAGATTTTAAAAGTTTGCACACTTTGTTCTCTTGACCAGGAATAACACACCCTTCAGGTTGAGTCATATAAATTTTCTCCCCTAATTCACCATTCAAAAAGGTTATCTTAACATCCATTTGGTGTATAACCAACTTATGGATAACTGCTAGAGCTAACAAAACTCAAATAGAGGAAATCCTAGTCACAAGGGCAAATGTGTCAAAATAATCAATGTTGGGTTTTTGAGTAAAACTCTTTGCTACTAATCTTATCTTATATTTATCTATGGATCATCAAGATAATTTTTTTTAAAATCTACTTATAACCAATAGGATCTGTTCCATTAGGCAAATCTACTAAAGTCCAAGTATTATTTTTCTTACTTGAATCAATTTCAATCGTAATGACCTTATCCCAATCGTAAAAACTCATTGGATCATTTTCAACTAGATAAGTGTAGAAATAATCTCCAAAGGAGGTTTCCTTCCTCTGTCTTTTACTTCTCCTTAATTCCTCATATACTTTATCACTATTAATATCTATAGATTGTTTAAGTGTCTCACTAACCTTTAGAGGAAAAATATGTTCAAAGAACTCAACATATTTTTTTCTCCATTATAGTATTATGCTCAATTACATCACTTTTGAGGACAAGAAACCTATAGGCAACACTATGTTATGCATAGCCTAGGAACATACAATCAGAAGTTTTAGAGCCTATTTTCCTTTTCTTAGGATTGGATAACACTACCTTAGCTAGGAGGCACTCTCACACTCTTAGATATTTAAGATTAGGTTCATAACCTCTCCATATAAACACATTATATTGGGTGAATAAGATTAGTTGAAAACACAATATTTTTTGTCATAACAATCATATCATATTTGAAGGACACTTTAACCCTAAATTTTTCCAACAGTACTACAGAGATTAGATTAGCTCTAATTAATGGCACATGTAGCACATCACTCAAGGCCAGAGTCTTTATAGATGTGAGCTTTAGAAGAACTTTTCCTTTTCCTAAGACAAGAGTTATCCTAGAATCACCGAGATAAACATGTTCTTCTCCATCTCATAGTAGTGTAGGAGGTAAAAGCACTTCTGTTTGCACATATGAGCCTGGTACCACCATAATCTACCACTCATTTGCTCACATTTTTCACAAGGTTTATTTGGGAAATGACTGCAACAATTGCATCTTCTCCTTTTGGCTAAATTTACCTTATGGCTAAATTTACCTTAGGAGGATTGTCGTTTGTCATTCTACATTTGCACTGCACTGAGGTACATGATGACCTACCTTTCCACAGATAAAGCAATTTCCCTTTTCTTGAAGGTAAAGTGGGGTTAGATCCATTGGTTTCATACAATCTCAAACTCTTTCTTTCTTATACGTATGTATAAAATAATATGTAGATCTAAACCATGCATATGTAACTGCTAATTGTTCACTACCAAAAATCTCTCAAACATATAATACTCATGCAAATTTTGGGAAAACAAATTTGGGAATGAATTAGGGTTCATTCTAATCAGATAGAAATCCCTAAATTCATAATTAGGGTTTATCTTAATTTGGGAAAACTATCATAAGAGAAAAATCATAAATCGAATAACTATGGCTCTGATACCACATGTAAGTTAATTTGATGTTTTCCTAAGTTCCTAATTCATTCAAGAAAACTACTCTTTAGGATCTTTAGATTCTTGATTCTCACAAAATAAAATACATGAATCATATCATGATAAGAAGACTAACCTTGATCCATGAGAATCTATTATTTAATTCCAACCTCTCTCTTTGCCTCTCAGTGTTTGTTTGCACATTCCCTTTCTTTCACCATCCAATATTGTAAAAACTGTTGAAGTTATAGAAGGGTATATACTTGTTGTTGATATCCGTACTGTCAGCCATAAGTCCTTAAGATTGTTGTAAAAGCTGATAGAGACACGGACAAACTTTATTCTTGAGGCATGTATAATCATTGCCTTTAAGGACTTATCCGTGGTGTATTGCGCAAGTCCCCCAGGATACAAGAGGAACTTCTCAGAATTTCTGAGGATCTCAGAAACTAGCAAGAAACTCTTAAAGGAGTAAATAAACCTAGGATAATAGTAGAACATGAAGAAAATAGAGAAGAGAAGATGAAAGAGGTGTGTATGGAAGAGTGTGAAGTGGTCTCTATTTATAGGTGTAGATTGGACCCAAAACCCTAACTACTTACATTCTCTGTAACATTCTCTGTAAAGTTCTATAAGTTCTCAGTTCTCTATAATGTTCTTAGTTCTCTGTAACGTTCTCAGTTCTCTATAATGTTCTTTGTAACGTTCTCAGTTCTCTATAATACCAACAAGTATCTGATCTTACCTAAGTCAGTCATAGTAAACTCATTCATCATCATAATTTTAAACTCTAGAAACATTGATTCATGATTATCTGTGTATATCAAATCATCTACATAAACACAAACAATTAAGAGTACACCTTTCTCCTTCTTTCACAAATATAGTGTGTTCATGTGGGCATTTTAAAAAATCATTAGCTACAAGATAAGACTTCAACCCATTATACCAGGCTATAGGACCATGTTTAAGACTATATAGGGCTTTTCTAAATTTGTATACCTCATGTTCACGTCCCTTAGAGACATAACCATGTGGTTGTTCTAAGTGTACATCTTCATTGATTGCCCCATGTAAGAAGGTTGACTTGATATCAAGCTAATAAATGTTCCACCTTTTTGTGGCGGCTAATGCAACAATAGTTCTAATGGTTTCCAAACGAGCTGCTGGTACAAAAATCTCGCTATAATCGATGTCCTTTTCTTGGGTGTATCCTTTTGCTACTAGTCTGACTTTAAATTTGGCAATCTACCCTGTCTCCTTTAATTTTGTCTTGTAAATCCACTTGACACCTATAATTTTACAATTTGGTGGTAGATCAACTAGCTTGCATGTATCATTTTTTGAATGACTTGAAATTCAACATCCATGGCATCTCTCCAATGTTGACTCCGTGATGCTTGGTTGTATGTTACTGGATTTGCACCTGCAAGAATTGCAAAACTATAGGTGTCAACTGGATTTACAAGACAAAATTGAAGGAGACAGGGGAATGACAAATTTAAAACCACACCAGTAGGAAAAGGAAAGGACATCAATTATAGCAAGATTTTTGTACAGTAGCTCATTTGGGAACCATTAGGACTGTTGTTGCATTAACAGCCACAAAAAGGTGAAACATTTATCTTGATATCAAGTTAGCTTTTTGTTAAGTGGTAAAAGTTGATGTAATTATGCTTTTAATTGTTATTTAACCACTTAAATTATGTTGATTCTAATCTTATTTTCTCCAAATGTAGGACAAATTAGCAAAATACTTTGGTACAAGAGCAAGGATCATAATTTTAAAGATAATTGAAGAAAAAATGAAAAGAAGGAAGAATATTTTCAGCCTAAGATTTGCCCGAGCAAGACGGACGCTCGCTTCAGCGAAAATACGTTAAAGCTCTCTGGAAGTCACTCGCTCGAGCGAACATTTATTCGCTTGAGCAAAATACATTAAAGCTCTCGAGAATTCAACCGCTCAAGCAAACAATTCTTGCTTGAGCGAAAATCATCATTTTTTGCTTGAGCGAATGTTCCGCTTGAGCGAATAACGCGAAATTTTTCTATAAAAATATAAGATGCATTTGAGAAAGAAAATGGGAGGTTTTGAGAAGAGAGGCGCACCAGCTGCTTGAATTTCCGTCCAATCTTCAATTCTTCTTCATTTGGATCATTGTAATGACCATCATGAGTGGCTAACTTCATTCTCTTAGGATTGGGTGCACTTCCTTTGAACTCTTTTGTATCTTGTTGATATTTTGAGATATTAATCTATGTTCTTGATGTTGTTATTCTTATCCTTTGTGTCTTTTAATACTTTTATCTTGGATGTTCATATATATTGAAAAATATATCTTGAAACCCTTTCTTAGGTTAAGAGTATTTGCTACATTAATTTCTAGGAATGGTAATGGATGTATTGAGTGCTTAGTGTAACACCCCTTTCGAGATGCCACGTGTAAATTCTTCTTTTCACAATTATTTAATATCAAATAACACTTGATAAAAGATTTATCCTAAACCTCTTTATTCATCAAAATAAAATTTTATTCATCCAAAAAAATAACTTAAACCATCAAAATGAGACTTAATATCAAATCTTTACAGTGCAAACTCAAAATCACTACACTATTACATTATATTCAAAAGGACATTTTCAAATATATTAAAAAAAACCCCCAAAAAGCTTCCCCACGAGCTCCTCACTGCTAAGCTTCTCTAACAGTATCTGCATCAAAATCTACTCCCGCATAACATGAGTCATACGATCATCGCAGGTGGAAACCAACACCATAAACATGCAAGGGTGATCAAAACATGTATCCCATCACATATCATGCATGTCATCATATTATTTACCTAGTATTATCATAATGTAACAAAACTCATTCATAATATCCACAAATACATATTTTCGACACTACAACGATAACACTTTATCATATTACCACTAAGTAAAAATAGACAGTAGAAAAATTCTCTCATAGCCAACCCCCATACTTTTCCTGCGCACCAACGCCTCTTGAAAAAGTCCCTATCATATTAGCACCAAGTAAAAACAAATGGTATAAAATTCTCTCATAGCCAACCCCCATACTTTTCCTACGCACCAACGCCTCATGGAAAAGTCTCTATCATATTACCACCAAGTAAAAATAAACAGTATAAAATTCTCTCATAGCCAACCCCCATACTTTTCTGCGCACCAACGTCTCTTGGAAAAGTCCCTTCCCCTGCTTTCCATAGACTTACAAGCAACAACTGCACCCGCTCGACAAAGTCTTGGATGGAGCACTCTTGCTAAGCTCATGCTAAAGACTTATGGAGGAACGAAACCCCTTTACCATGACTGGACAAAGTCCTCTAGGTAAAGAAATCATTCTGGCTTTACAACTATCAAAGAACTCATATTGTTCCCTCACCTATATACACACATATGCATACAACATCTCATCGCAGATCAAACATACCTAAACTCATCATGTAATTACATCATATCACAATTCAAGTAATTTTTTTCCTTACATTTAAGGATTTTAACATATACCTCCCACAAATTCTGCACCAAAATAATATAGACAACAACAACAATAAAATAAAACAGCAGCAGCAGTAGCAACATAAAATGAAAATAGGAATAACATTGTTTTGAAGATTCCATTACCAGGCCGATACTCAAAAATATATTTTTATAAAATAAAATATGGTCATAAAATTATGAAATTAAATATACTTAACATATACATATAGTCATAAGTACGATAAAAATTTTATCTCAAAACACTTCAATCTCGATTTTATATGATTTTTCGAAGTTGTTGGGCGGACATAACAACTCTGTTTCGCCCATCTCAAAATCTAATCACTTCCAAGATTTTTCATGGAAAAACTACTTGTTAGAAAATTTTGAAATAAATTACACACGACACTAGTACAAAATAGGCTTTTAACATCGGTTCCCAGGTGCTTTTAACATCGGTTCTAGAACCGATGTAGATACGACCGATGTAGAAAGTGTGACTTTCCACATCGGTTGTAAGGAACCGATGTAGAAATTCTAATATTTTTATTTATTTATATATTTTTATTTATTTATATATTTTTATTTATTTATATATTTTTATTTATTTTATTTATTCATAACCCCTCTCTAATTACCCTATTTATCTCCTCTCCCATCCTCTCCCTTTTATATTATATTTATTATTATTTATATTTTTTAGGAATTTGAATTATTATCAGATTAAGAGAATTGTCACTAGCAAGATTCGAACCCGAGTACCTTAGAGTCGGAGGTCGATACTCCAACCACTAAGCTATCAAGATTTTACGATAATAACTTATACATAAATTATATTTATATACAAATAAAAATGTATATCCATGTAAATATATAAATATAAAATATATAAATACAAATACAAATATATTTATATATTTATATGTTGGATGTGAGGACGCGCTCGAGGATGAAAGTGTGCGTCGAGTGATTTTCAAAATTTGATGTCAAATTTGTGAGTCGGTCTCTTTATATGGATTATAACTTAATGACAAAATATAATCTTTATACTTTATTTATATAATGATATAAAATAATTTTTTTCTTTATTTTATATCATTATATAAATTAATTATAAAGATTATATTCTATATTATTATAAATAAATTATAAAGATTATATTCTATCATTAAATTACAAATTCATATAAAGATACTTGCTCACAAATTTGACATCAAATTTTGAAAACCCACTTGACACACACTTTCACTCTCGAGCACGCTCTCACATCCAACATATAAATATATAAATATATTTGTATTTGTATTTATATATTTTGTATTTATATATTTACATGGATATACATTTTTATTTGTATATAAATATAATTTATTTATAAGTTATTATCGGAAAATCCTAATAGTTTAGTGGTTAGAGTATTAGTCTTTAATTCTAAGGTACTTGGTTCGAATCCTGCCAATAACAATTTTCTTAATTTTATCAAAATTCATCTGGGAACCGATGTAAAAAGTGTTTTCTACATCGGTTCCTAACTAAACCGATGTTGAAAGTCTTAAATTCACTTTCTACATCGGTTCGTAAAGAACCGATGTAGAAAGGCCGATGTTAAAAGTGATTTCTGTACTAGTGCGAACTAGACATATAAATGAACATATAACCAAAATTTTAGAATTAAAAACTAAGTAGATATTTTTATATAGTTTCCCAAAGATTCTGTTTACATGCAGATTTTTCCAGCAACACCTCTCAACACATTTTTCATCATCTTCCTCAAGAAAAATCCAATTTAAGTGATTTTTATGGCTAACTCTAGGTTTTGGCATCCAAGGAATTTAGTTATAAACTCTAAAATATGAAAGGAGCATTGTAGAGTATCCAAAATACAGTAGAACAACCATACAAAATTTTTATCAAATATGCTTGTTTGGTTCCAATTCATGTAGGAATGGGATAAATGGTGGTTTAGTCTAGGATTAATGGCAAGAAGACTCTCCTCACAATTTCATGTTGACAACTCAAGAAATCAACCAGTACAAAAAAATAAGAAACAACTTTTGTCACCCCTTACCTAGATATTCTTACCGCAAGATCACTTGGCTTGCTCTACTCTCTTTGGCTCCCAATCCACGTTGCCTCTCCCAACTCTGCAATCCCCCCTTTCTTTTTCTCCTTCCACTCTCTCCCAAATCCTAATTTTTAAATTTGCTCTCATGACCCTTTTTTTTCCTTTACTAGATATTCTTTTTTACTATAGTCAGAATTTGAACTCACAACCCCCAAGACTCAAGCATTACTCCAAACCATATCAACCATCATATGTTTCTTATTAATCCACACACATAGTAAAAATTACAATGTACCCACACACACAATGCATACAAGAAAACAACCATCAACCAATAATTTCTAAACGTGGCAATTTAAAATTTGCTAAGTCCCTAAGCATACTCAACGTTCAGGCACACACATGAGTATTTTCTAAACAATTATAAAATAATAGAAAATTATAATTGTTCTAATGCACATACAAGAATCAAACCCATGACCCCCACATCTCAAGGCAAGGATCTAACCAAATGAGCCGCTCTTCATCTCCTTAATATTATTAAATTCTTAATTTAATTACTTCCATTTTCTACCTTAAAATATATAATTATTTTCCTAGGTCTTACACTTAACACCCTAAACCTAATACTGGAAAATCTATTAAATGTATGAGGAATCTATGTTTACAAGGTTTTATTATGAATTTCATGTTTGAGAAATCAATGTGAATGATTTGAGTAGGTGACATCAACATCGATAGGTTAATTGATGTTATTAATTTGACCTAGCCATTATACAAAAGAGGGAAAAGGAAGTAAGTCAATCCTAAGTTTTCATAGTTCATATGTTCTAAATATATTTTATAGCTTTTTACCATTTATTTTCAATCCAAAAGTTTATGAAAAATCAATTTTGTGTCAATACACTTAGTAAGCATATGATTCGGAATTTCCAGTGAAACTATTCCTCGTGGGATCGACTTTTATTTAATTGAAATACTATATTGTGATTGATACTATTGGTACACTGGCCAAAAGAACAACAAGTATTTCTGGCGTCGTTGCCGGGGAACGACGTTCCTTGGAAATTCTTTGTTTAGCTTATTATTTGTTCTTTTTATTGTTTATCTTGTGCTAATTCTTGCTTGAGTTGCTCTTTGATTTATACTTTAAAGAGGACTGGTATCTACAGATCAGTTAGAATTTCATCCCGAGATTGAAAAAGCTGCTCGGAGGAACCATGGTAAAAGAAGAAGGGAAACTCAAGAAAAAGCAACAGGAGAATCAGTCAACTCTTCTCCCACACTCAACTTACCAGACCCAATCATAGAAGACATGGAGGGTGAAAGAGCAAACCTACCTAGAAGAACACTCGAAGACTATGCTATGTAACAAGGTCAAGGTCTGAGACATTTCTCCAGCATTGCAATACCAGCCAACCAATCCTTGGAGATGAAGCCAGCCTTCTTAAGCTTGATTAGTGCTCATCAATTCATCGGAGTAGATCATGAAGATCCCTATATTCATTTTTCCACTTTTTCTTAGTTGATTGACACCATCGGGTTTAAAGAAGGAGATATTGAATCTGTATATTTGAGATTATTTCCTTTCTCACTAGCTGGCAGGGAAAAGGAGTTGTTAAAAACACATCCTAATCAGAGTTTGACCAGCTGGAGTAATATAGAAGATAAGTTCCTGAACAAATTTTTTCCATCATCCCGCTACATCAAGGCAAAATTCGATATTTCTACTTTCAGACAAGGAGCGGATGAACAATTTTGTGAAACATGGGAAATATTTAAATCAATGTTAAGGAGGTGCCTGATAAAAACATTTCGGTCGCACAAAATACTGATCAATAATAATAAACAAGTTGCTAAACTAATGTAATATAGTTAACCCATATCGAATCTCACAAGGACACAATTATAGGAACATACTCATTATCACATCTCATTCTCTCTAAAATAGTAAATAACGAGTAAATAGGGAAATGAATGAAAGAGAGAAAAAGAAATAAATTTATGTAGAATAATAAAAATAAAAATCAAATTGCTATAGAATATTAATGACAAATTAAACGGAAACAAAATTTAAATAATTGAAATTTCTAAAATTAAAATAAAGTGTTTTTAATTAAAAGTTCAAGAATCAAGAATTGTTTTGAAATAAAATAGTGCAGATAATTAATTTTGAAAAGAAAGAGAATTTGAGTAAAACAATGAGAAAACAATTGATTTCCTGATTCGAATGCGGTGTCACTTATCTTAGGTTACGAAATTAATTTGTTTTAACCCTTATTCCAACCCGAAATTAACCAACTAAGTGAAGATTAACCCAAATTATCCTTATACAATTAATCATTGCATACATCACATAATCTCATCTCTACCACATGATTAAGCAAAGCTGTGACATTGAAATGATGAATAAAACATAATGTTATTTTCAAAATTTAAATACAAACAATAATTATGGTATTCATTTATATAAATAAGTTTCCAACCTTAGGATAAATGAACTACAAAGTCTTTGTTCTGGGTTTTCCACTTAGAACATTAGTTCCAGATACGATTCTAAGTGAAAAAAAGTCATATATTATTCAATATATATTTACAATTTAAAAACATAATTAATGAATAAAATATAAAGTTACCCTTGTAATAAGCTTTTCATTTCTTGACTCGGTTTCTAATGTAATGAACAAAACCACACCACGAGTGTAATCCCGGGGCATGATTACAAATAACCGCCAATGGGACCTACATTATATGACATAAAAATTAGTTATTAAAATATAAATTAAAATACTAACCTTTCAATGTATGGAGCAAAATATATATGTCTTTTTTAGTCACTCATCCATGTTTGAATATATTGTTGGATTCCAACCTTTGTATTTCCAGATTTTTGGATGGATTGAGGCTCAATAAATCCATATACTTCAGATTTTTCTTGTTCCACACTCAATTTGTCAATGTACCTAAAACAATTAATTATAAGTTGAATATAATTATTATAATCTTAGAAACATAAATGAAAATGACTTACATTGCCCACAATTGTATGATGGAAATGTTTAACATGCAATTTCCCCCAGCAATTTCTAATGCATCGGGCAAACACTCTAACCTCCCATTGTATCTGACACGGTCTCTTCCTCAACCGTGGTAATATGGTCAACAACATAGATATGAGATTATCGTCACATTCTGTCATCTCCTCATCAATAATAGGTTGTTTTTTATGTTTAGCACGACACAAGTCCTCCTAAACAAATTATAACAATTAATTAAACATTTACATAATTATAATACTAGAAAAGAGAAAATAGACAATATATATATATATGTATATATATATTACCTTGGTTCGTGCTGATAGTGGCATAACCAAACATCTTGGCCAAGCCAATAATGTCTCGCTTGCCTGCCCCACTAATTGAATCTCTTCATTAGGAAAAGGCACTAGAGCATTAACATCATGAACTTCATCAACTACTACCCGTGTTCGGTCTGCCTGTAGTGGGACACCATGGATGGTTAAGCCACCCTCAAAAACTTGACCAATAGCCACTAGACGCGGGGGGTCATCTTGAACATATAACTCCTGGTGTGGTGCATCAGTCTGAGTATATTCTCCTGAAGGATCAGCAGCTGTAGTAGCACAACTCCCTTTAGTGCTGATTCAAACAACATCATGTTCAATTGTTTGAGGTGTTCCTTGAGTCTATTGCTGAGAGCGGACGAGAGATTCAAGTTTCTCATCAAACTCTTGCTGCAAGGACTGCCTTATTTGATTTAACTTTTCTTCAAATTGCATCTCCATTTTATGCAAGGCCTCCTGGCTGCAAGAGTCGGCAGTGGTCCTTCGTGATGTTGGACCAAAGTAATCACGAAGGCCCCAAGATCCAGTGTAAACCGAAAATGCACTCAAATAAATAAACAACTAATTACATTCCAATAACAATCTAGTGGAGACATTCATACAATAACGTGATTGAGATCCCCAAAAACAATCACGGATTCAATTTAAACATATATCAGAAGACATAGAACACGAAAATGATTTCAAACTCGAATCCAATCGGAGAGAAATGTCCAATTCGTAAAATGAGACACAATGTTGATGTTTTTCACTGTCAAAATGATAGAAAATGGTGTGCAAAGGTAGTTGTCGTCATCGTTCTCGTCGTCGTTCTCAAAAACCCTTGCTACGCGAGATGAGGGAGTGGGTCTGGAAGAGAATAAAAGGCAGTTTTTACGTCGTGCACCCCAGCACGCGACATAAAAATCCTCTTTTATGTCGCACCTGGGTGGTGCGACGTAAAAGAGAGGCTTTTTACGTCGCGTGCTAGGGTGCACGACGTAAAAAGCCCTCTTTTACATTGCGCCACCCAGGTGCGACGTAAAAGATGCTTTTTACGTCGCGTACTGGGGTGCACGACGTAAAAGTTTTGCCTCTTATTTACAAAATTGTCACCGCATTTTATTTATGTTGAATATTTTTACATGCAACGACAATTGGGTGACGTAGAAGCCCTTTTTTGCACTAGTGAGGCCCAACATGATAGACATCCAGTTCAGAGGAAAAGAATGCTTGATCTTAACACCACAATTGCTATCCTAGCTTAGAATAAAATTCTAACTCAACAGATTGAACCATTGACCAAGCAAATGACAAAACTACCTCAACAATTACATGTTGTCCAATCCACTTCCAACCAACAAATGAGTTGTGACTTTTGTGGAGATGATCATTCAAATGGACACTGCTCTTATCAAGCCAACCTACAAGAAGAAGAAGTTCATTATATGGGTGCTCAAGCTGGTAGTGGTTAAGGAAGACAAGCAAATTTCTCTAATTCCAACAACTATCAGAACAATTTTTCACAAGGATGTAGAGGGAATCAGAATCAGAAACAAGGTGTTTGTCCATCTAGTAGACATGCTTCAAATCAACAACAATCATATCAACAACCTCCATATCAACAACAACAACAACAACAACAACAACAATATTACCCTCCAGTGCATGAAAGAACATCAAGTATTAAGTTGTTGAAAACACATAAAGGGGCAGATGTTGATATTACTTTATTCAAATGACTCATAGGAAGCCTTATGTATCCAAATGCTACTAGAATTCTACTTAGCGTGATTAGTCACTTGATGGAGCATCCTAAAAACAGTCACCTCCTAGCAGCAAAACATATTTTGTAAGGAACTAAAAAATTAGGAATTTTTCATAAAGCTGGAGGAAAGGTAGAATTACTTGCTTATACTGACAGTGATTATGCAAGACATCTAGAAGATAGAAAGGGCACATTTGATTATTTTTTTAAACTGGGAGATGGTGTAAAATATCTTGGTCATCAAAAAACAAAAAAATAACCAGTGGTTAGCTTATCCACAACAGAAGCAGAATTCATAGCAGCTACATTTTGTGCTTGCCAATATGTTTGACTTAGAAAAATTTTGGATCATCTAGATTACTGTTAAGAGGGAGCTACTGTCATTTTTGTGTTAATTCTTATACAATAAAATTATCCAAAAATCCAGCCTTACATGGAAGAATTAAACATATTGATGTAAGATTTCATTTTTTTTCCTCAAAAAATTTGGTTCTATAAAAAAGGAATGATACCTCCACATATTAACAAACTCACACATACTAACAAAGATAACATCCACGTACTAACACCTTGTGTATGTACAAAATTTAAACAACGTACAAAATTTAAACTGCAACAAACAAATAAAATCTTATTCTCTATCAACAAATATTGTTATCTTAGAAAACTTGGTTCTATTATCTTCATAACATAAAGAAGCTAAATATATAGATTTAGCTTTACAACTGATCAACTAGAAAATAGGAAAGATAATTTCCACGTACTAACAAACTCTCACGTACTAACAAAGATAACACCCATGTACTAACAACTTGTGAACCACGTACAAAATTTAAAACCATGTACAAAAATTTAAACTGCAACAAACATATAAAACGTTATTCTCTGTGAACAAACCCTCCCTTAAACTGTATGCTCCTTACAACAATTTATTTTTTGTTCTTCAAGCATGTCCAAAGTGCTTCGTAAATACTGAAAACTATCAACTTTAAGTGACTTTGTCATTATGTCTATTAATTATTATTTGCTAATGCAATAGTTCAGCTCAATAATATCATTATTTACAAATCTCTCAAAAAATGAAATCTTACATCAATATGTTTACTTCTTTCATGTAAATTTTTGGATAATTTTATTATAGAAGCATTATCACAAAAAATGATAGTAGCTCATCTTGACCGTGATCTAGATGCTCCAAAGTTCTTCTAAGCCAACATTAGTAAACATAAATGCAGCTGCTATGAAATCTGTTTCTGTTGTGGATAAACTAAGTACTGATTTTTTTTATGACCAAGATATTACACTATCTCCAAATTTGAAAACATAGTCAGATGTGTTCTTTCTATCTTCTGGATCCCCTACATAATCACAATTGTTATCTTAGAAAACTTGGTTCCCTTTTCTTCGTAAAATAAAGAAGTTAAATATATAGATTTAACTTTACAACTGATGAACTAGAAAATAGGAAAGATAATTTGCACGTACTAACAAATTTCCATGTACTAACAAAGATAATACCCACGTATTAACAGCTTGTGATCCACGTACAAAATTTAAACCACGTACAAAATTTAAACTGCAACAAACAAATAAAACCTTATTCTCTATGAACAAACCCTCCCTTAAACTATATGCTGCTTGGAACAGTTTATTTTTGGTTCTTCAAGTATGCCCAAAATGCTTCGTAGATACTAAAAACTATCAACTTTAAGTGGCTTTGTCATTATGTCTACTTATTGTTTTCTGTTACAACAATAGTTCAGCTAAATAACACCATTATTACATAAATCTCTCGAAAAATGAAATCTTACATCAATATGTTTACTTCTTCCATGTAAGACTCGATTTTTATATAATTTTATTATAGAAGTATTATCACAAAAAAATAACACTAGCTCCATCTTAACAGTGATCTAGATGCTCCAAAATTCTTGTCAGTCAAACACATTGGCAAACACAAAATGCAATTGCTATGAACTCTGCTTCTGTTGTGGATAAGCTAACCACTGGTTATTTTTTTTATGACCAAGATATTACCCCATCTCCCAATTTGAAAACATAACTAGATGTACTCTTTCTATCTTTTGCATCACCTGCATAATCATTATCAGTATAGGCAAGTAATTCCACATTTCCTTCAGCTTTATAAAAATTTCTTAAAATTTGAGTTCCTTGCAACTATCTCAAGATATGTTTGCTGCTAGGATGTGATTGTCTTTAGGATGCTCCCTGAAGTGACTAATCACACTAATTGAATGTGCAATATCCGATCTAATAGCATTAAGATAGATAGGGCTTCCTATAAGTCGTTTGAATAAAGTACTATAAACTTCTGTCACTTTATCTATTTTTAACAACTTAATACCTGGAACAATACTATTCTAACTAAGTTACAGTCAAACATATGGAATCTGTAACATATCCCTGATATATTTCTTCTGTCCATTAAAAATTATGTCACAGCTTTGCAAAACTTCAATGTCAAGCAAGTATCTCATCTTGCCTAAGTCAGTCATAACAATCTCATTCATCATTATCCTTTTAAACTCTAGAAACATTGATTCATGATTATCTGTGTATATCAAATCATCTATATAAACACAAATAATTAAGAGTGCACATTTCTCCTTCTTTGACAAATAGAGTATGTTCATGTGGACATTTTAAAAAATCATTAGCTGCAAGATAAGACTCCAACCTACTATACCAGGCTCTAGCAGTCTGTTAAAGACTATATACAACTTTTCTAAGTTTGTATATTCACGTCCCCTAGAGATATAACCTTGTGGTTATTCTAAGTATACATCTTCATTGATTGCCCCATGTAAGAAGGCTGACTTGATATCAAGCTGATCAATGTTCCACCTTTTCGTTGTGGCTAATGGAACAACAGGTCTAATGATTTCCAAACGAGCTACTAGTGCAAAATTTCGCTATAATCAATGCCCTCTTCTTGGGTGTATCCTTTTGCTACTAGTCTGACTTTAAATTTGTCCATCACTTGTCTCCTTCAATTTTGTCTAGTAAATCCACTTGACACTTGTAATTTTGCAATTGGGCGGTGGATCAATTAGCTCGAATGTATCATTTCTTTGAATGACTGGAAATTCAGCATCCATGACATCTCTCCAATGTTGAGTTTGTGATGCTTGATTATATGATACTGGATCTGCACCTACAAACATTGCAAAATTATAGGTGTCAAATGGATTTACTAGACAAAATTGAACGAGATAAGGGATGGACAAATTTAAAGCCAGATCAGTAGGAAAAGGAGAGGACATTGAATATAACGAGATTTTTGCACAATAGCTCATTTGGAAACCATTAGAACTATTGTTGCATTAGCAGCCAAAAGAGTGGAACATTTATCTTTATATCAAGTTAGCCTTCATACATGGGGCAAGATGATGTATACTTAGAACAACTATAAGGCTATGTCTCTAAGGGACGTGAACATCAGGTATTAAGTTGCTGAAAACAGATAAAGGGGCAGACATTGATAGTACTTTATTCAAACGACTTATAGGAAGCCTTATGTATCTGAATGCTACTAGATCGGATATTGCACATTCAATTAGTGTGATTAGTCGCTTCATGGAGCATCCTAAAGACAGTCACCTCCTAACAGTAAAACATATTTTGACATATTTGCAGGGAACTCAAAATTTAGGAATTTTTTTATAAAGCTGAAGGAAATGTAGAATTACTTGCCTATACTGATAGTGATTATGTAGGGGATTTAGAAGATAAAAAGAGCACGTCTGGTTATATTTTCAAATTGGGAGATGATGTAATATCTTGGTCATCAAAAAAACAAAACAAAAACAACTTGTGGTTAGCTTATCCACAACAGAAGCAAAATTCATAGTAGCTGTGTTTTGTGCTTGCCAATGTGTTATCTTAGAAAACTTTGTTCTATTATCTTCCTAAAATAAAGAAGCTAAATATATAGATTTAGCTTTACAACTTATCAACTAGAAAATAGGAAAGATAATTCCCACATACTAACAAACTCTCAAGTACTAACAAAGATAACACCCCATGTACTAACAACTTGTGAACCACGTACAAAATCAAAAATCACATACAAAAATTTAAACTGCAACAAACAAATAAAACTTTATTCTCTGTGAACAAACCCTCCCTTAAACTGTATGCTCCTTGCAACAATTTATTTTTTGTTCTTCAAGCATGTCTAAAGTGCTTCGTAAATACTGGAAACTATCAACTTTAAGTGGCTTTGTCATTATATCTGTTAATTATTTTTTGCTAATGCAATAGTTCAGCTCAATAATATCATTATTACACAAATCTCTCAAAAAATGAAATCTTACATCAATATGTTTACTTCTTTCATGTAAATTTTTGGATAATTTTATTATAGAAGCATTATAACAAAAAATGATAGTAGCTCCTCTTGATAGTGATCTAGATGCTCCAAAATTCTTCTAAGCCAAACACATTGGTAAACATAAATGCAGCTGCTATAAACTCTATTTCTGTTGTGGATAAACTAACTACTGATTTTTTTTATGACCAAGATAGTACAATATTCGATCTAGTAGTATTCATATAGATAAGGCTTCTTATAAGTCGTTTGAATAAAGTACTATCAACTTCTGTCACTTTATCTCTTTTCAGCAACTTAATACCTGGAACAATATGATTCTTAACTAAGTTACAGTCAAACATGTAATAACTGTAACATATCCCTGATATATTTCTTCTATTAAATAAAAATTATGTCATAGCTTTGCAAAACATCAATGTCAAGCAAGTATATCATCTTGCCTAAGTTATTCATAGCAAACTCATTCATCGTTATCCTTTTAAACTCTAGAAACATCGATTCATGATTATCTGTGTATATCAAATCATCTACATAAACACAAATAATTAAGAGTGCACATTTCTCCTTCTTTGACAAAAAGAGTGTGTTCATGTGGGCATTTTAAAAAATCATTAGCTGCAAGATAAGACTCCAACCTACTATACCAGGCTCTAGCAGTCTGTTAAAGACTATATACAACTTTTCTAAGTTTGTATATTCACGTCCCCTGGAGATATAACCTTGTGGTTATTCTAAGTATACATCTTCATTGATTGCCCCATGTAAGAAGGCTTACTTGATATCAAGCTGCTCAATGTTCCACCTTTTTGTGGTGGCTAATGCAACAATAGTTCTAGTGATTTCCAAATGAGCTACTGGTGCAAAAATTTTGCTATAATCAATGCCCTCTTCTTGGGTGTATCCTTTTGCTACTAGTCTGACTTTAAATTTTTCAATCACCCTGTCTCCTTCAATTTTTTCTAGTAAATCCACTTGACACTTGTAATTTTGCAATTTGGTGGTGGATTAACTAGCTCGCATGTATCATGTCTTTGGATGACTTGAAATTCAACATCCATGGAATCTCTCCAATGTTGAGTGTGTGATGCTTGATTGTATGTTACTGGATCTGCACCTGCAAACATTGCAAAATTATAGGCGTCAAATGGATTTACTAGACAAAATTGAACGAGATAGGGGATGGACAAATTTAAAGCCAGGTAGATCAGTAGGAAACGGAGAGGACATTGATTATAACAATATTTTTGCACAATAGCTCGTTTGGAAACCATTAGAACTATTGTTGCATTAGCAGCCACAAAAAGTGGAACATTTATCTTGATATCAAGTCCACCTCCTTACATGGGGCAAGATGATGTATACTTAGAACAACCATAGGGCTATGTCTTTAAGGGACGTGAACATCAGGTATTAAGTTGCTGAAAAAAGATAAAGGGGCAGACATTGATAGTACTTTATTCAAACGACTTATAGGAAGCCTTATGTATCTGAATGCTACTAGATCGGATATTGCACATTCAATAAGTGTGATTAGTCGCTTCATGGAGCATCCTAAAGACAACCACCTCCTAGCAGTAAAACTTATTTTGACATATTTGCAGGGAACTTAAAATTTAGGAATTTTTTATAAAGCTGGAGGAAATGTAGAATTACTTGCTATGTAGGGGATCTAGAAGATAGAAAGAGCACGTCTAGTTATATTTTCAAATTGGGAGATGGTGTAATATCTTGGTCATCAAAAAAAAAAAAAAAAACCAGTGGTTAGCTTATCCACAACAGAAGGAGAATTCATAGTGTTGACAATTCAAGGACTTGATGTTGCACTTGATGAATATGAAGAATGGATTTTGATGATGATCCAAGAACTAAAGACTTAGAATATTGAAGATTGAAGATTGGTGATAATTGTATTGTAATAACTTTGTTTTATTTAAGATTGAGTCTGTATTTTTAGAGTCTAAGATAGCTCTGACATAGTCCGTAACTTAGAAGCTTCAAAAAGCTCAAATTTATCATTTAGGCTCGGCTTTAATCGATTATATAGGTAAATAATCGATTAAAACAGTGAGAAAACACTTTCTATACAAACTCACTGTTTTAATCGATTAAAACAGCAAAATAATCGATTGTTTTGTACTGATCCGTACAGATAATCAATTATTTCACCAAATAATCGATTAATCCAGAGAGGTTTGGGTTCTGACGTATTTGGCTTCTGTTTTAATCGATTATCACTCCAAATAATCGATTATTTCAATCTGCTTTTTCATTTTAAATTTCAAATTAACCCTATTTTCGAAAACCCAATTACCAAGAACCCTAGTTTCGAAATCCCCAATTCCTAAACCCTAATTTCCCTACTTAAACTCGCTTTGGCACTCGTAAAATAAGAACAACTCTTTCCATACAAAAGTTAAGTGCCGTGAGTGCCGTAGAACTGTTTGTTGCAAGGAAAGGGGGCTTTTGGAACCTAGTGTGAGGCTAGAAGCGATAAGAATCACTAAGTGGAGTTCTTAGTGGATTGTGTGTTGTGCCGTCTCTAGGGAAAGTCGTTATTCATCTCTTGTGGATTTCAAGAGAGGTGTTTTCTGATCTTTATCTGTTCATTTGTAATCTGTTTGTAACAATTTGTTCTTAGTGACAGCGTTAATCCTCTTTTGAGTGATTAGCAACTGGACGTAGGGTCTTTTGATCCGAACTAGTATAAACCTACTGTGTAATCTTCTCTACTCTTCTCTATTTACATTTACGCAGTTTTTAATTGGTAAAATTTGGGGAAAATTTTGAAAACCTAATTTTTATTAAAAATCCAATTCACCCCCCCCCCCTCTTGGTTTTTGTCCGACCACGTGAACATTCCGCTGCGCGATTCTAACAAGTGGTATCAGAGCTTGCTTTGATAGTCATTCAAATATTTTCGAAAATGGCCAGACAAAATCAAACTTTTGCCGAAGGTGCGTCTATCAACGGACCCCCACTTTTGCGGGTCAAAATTATCCTTTTTGGAAGGTACGTATGCAAATATTTTTAGAGTCTCGTTGATAGAGGCGTTTGGGACGCAATTTTAAACGGTCCATTTGTTCCTAAAATTACGTAGAACGGTGTTGACGTTCTTAAACCTATTTCTAGATGGACTGCAGAAGAAAGTCGAAAAGCACAATTTGATGTTAGGGCTAGAAACATGATTTCATCTCGCTTCTAACCCTTGATGAGTTTTATAGAATTTCAGCTTGTAAAAGTGCACAGGAAATGTGGGAAATGCTAAGGGTGACCCACGAAGGAACCGACGACGTCAAAAGAGCACGTAAAAATTCTTTAATCCAAGAATACGAGATGTTCCGATGCAACCAGGCGAAACGATATTTGACGTACGTAAACGTTTCACTCATATCGTGAACCATCTCACCGGACTAGGTAAAATTTTTGATGTTGATGAATTAAATGTTAAAATTTTGAAATCTCTCGGATAGGAAATGGCAACCAAAGGTGACGGCCATCTCGGAGTCACAAAATCTTGCCACTATGTCTATGGCGGCGTTATTTGGAAAGCTTAGGGAGCATGAACTTGACCTTGGAAGACTAAATGAGGAAGAGGGTCAATATCAAAAGAAGAACCTAGCTTTCAAGACCGAGATTTCAAAAAGCAAAAATAAGAAAGAAGAAGAAGAAGACTCCGAAATTGATGAAGAAGAGATGAGTCTTTTTATAAAGAAGTTCACCAAGATGATGAAAGCAAAAGGAAGACATCCTTTCAAAGGTAAGGGAAAGGTAAAAGAAAATTCTTCCGTTAATATAAAATGCTTTGGTTGTGGTGAAGCAGGGCATATGAAGACCGAATGCCCAAACAAGAAAAATGATGAACACAAGGGCAAAAAGCAATTCAAGAAGAAAGCATATATTGCTTGGGATGACAATGATTCAAATTCAGAATCAAGCGACTCGAAATTGAAGCAAACATTTGCTTGATGGCAAATAACAACATTTCTTCGGATTTTGAGGTTAGTGATTCCGATTCATCCTCTAGTGAAGAAAATGACCATGATGAATTGCAAAATGCTTATAATGAGTTATTTACTGCATTTATGGATATGAAAAAAGAATATAAAGTTGTAAAGAAAAATCTAAGAAGATCCGAAAAGGAAAATGAGTCCTTAAAATTGAAAATTGCATGTTTAGAAGAAAAGGAGGTAGCTAATACGAAAATTGTATGCTTAGATGAGAATAAGGACTTAGCTTGTGCAAATTGTAAAGAGCATGAATATGACATAGATATTCTTAACCATTTGCTTGACAAAGCCGAAAAAGAAATTGATGATCTTAAGAAGCATGAAATGGTAATTGCTCAAAATAATGTAAATTAAAGAGTTCCTTTGAAAAAGAGTAAATCTAAAAAGAAAAGAGTATGGGTAGAAAAAGGAACTAGAGCATGTCATGTAAATAATGCATCTTATTCCATAGCTACATCAAAAGCATGTTTTTATTGCATGAAACAAGGTCACACTTCAAATAAGTGTAAAATCAAACATTTTGGTGTTCCTAAAGGTAAATATATTTGGGTTCCTATAGTTAAATGAACTATTTGTATCTTGTATTTATTCAAAGAAAATGGATCATTTAGTATGTTTTAAACAGAATGATTAGGTAAAAACATTTTATCTTTTCTATTGCATGAAGGTTCTTCACTTAAAGATTTTTTCGAAAAGCCTCTAAAATTGTTTTAAACAACTAAAAACAAAGTTTTTTTTCAAAAGCTTTCTTAAAACATGTTTTTAACTGATGCAGTTTTGAAAGAACCAAATAAAATCACTTAGAATGTTCAAAGAAGTGTTTTTACAGTATTTTAATCGATACAACTTGTTTTTAATCGATTAAAATCATTTAGAACTCATTGTGATCGATCAGATTTTTATTATGAGCGGTCAAAATCTTTTAAATCGATTAAAAACACGTTTCAATCGATTAAAATCACTTAAAGGGTCGGATGATCGATCGAATCAAATTATAAGCGATCGAATTCTTTTCAATCGATTAAAACACGTTTCAATCGATTAAAATCACTTAAAGGATCGGATGATCGATCGAATGCAATTATGACTGATCAGAATCGCTTATGATCGATCGAATTTAGTTATGACCGATCGTAACTCTTTTAATCGATTAAATCTCGTTTCAATCGATTAAAACAACTTAAAATTTTTTCTACACTGCGTTTTAATCGATTAAAAGACGCTTTAACAGATTAAAACCGCACTTTTAACAGATTAAAAGAATCTTTTAACAGATTAATTAAACCAGCAGCTTTGAAAATCTTCTATAAAAACAAGTTTGGCTTGAACTTTTTTAAAACACACATTGAATATAAGTTTTCACACATCCTTTAGCAATCAATCAAGCAACTGCAGTGCAAACACTTTGGAGATCAAGGATGTGCTACTTGTTGATGATATTATTGGATCAACTCGATAGTTTGTTATGTGTAGAATTTGCTAAGATAATGCAGGGAGAGTTTGAAATGTCTATGATGGGAGAATTGACATTCTTCCTTGGACTACAAATCAAGCAACTTAAAGATGGTATTTTCATCTCTCAAACCAAATACCGCAAAGAGATCCTCAAAAAGTTTGGTATGGACACCTCAAAGGAAGCTAACACACCCATGGGAACTTCATGCTATCTAGACAAGGATGAATCAGGTTTGGAAGTTAATCAAACTATGTATAGAGGTATGATAGGATCACTATTATACTTAACTCGCTAGTAGACCCGATATTATGCATTTTGTCTGTGTGTGTGCTAGATTTCAGGCTTGTCCTAAAGAATCTCACCTAATTGCAGTAGAAACATATTTTAAAATACTTAAAAGGAACTACCGGGTTTGGCTTGTGGTATCCGTCTCGATGCTTGTATTAGTTTATTAGGATATTCTCGATGCCGATTATGGTGGATGTAAAATTGATAGGAAAAGCACTAGTGGGACATGTCATTTGTTAGGTTCATCCTTAATATCATGGCATTCTAAGAAACAAGCATGTGTAGCTTTATCTACCACCGAAGCCGAATATATTGCAGCAGGTAGTTGTTGTGCTCAAATTCCGTGGATGAAACAACAGCTAGAGGATTATAGTATATATTTAAATGACATACCCTTAATATGTGATAATACGAGTGCAATCAATCTAACTAAGAATCCAAGTAATGCACTCTAGGACTAAACATATTGAGATTAGACATCACTTTTTAAGAGATAATATCAACAAAGGAAACTGTAAGATAGAGTATGTAGACACTAAACGTCAATTAGCAGATATATTTACTAAGCCTCTACCAAAGGATAGATTCTATGATCTTAGAAGAGACTTAGGGATATTAGAAATAGCTTAAATTCTCGCTTAATTTGACTGTTTTTGGATGATTGTTATGTTAAAATTCGTGTTGTAGGATATTCATAGGTTATAATGTGTAAAAACCTTAAAAACTTGATATAGCCTCGGAATAATCGACATCGGAAGTAATAATCGATTATTTTTTCTCAAAACGTCCAAAACAGGGTATTCTCCTCTGGAATAATCGATTATTTCGTGATATAATCGATTAAATGCCTCCGATAATCGATTATTTGCTTGAAATAATGGATTAAAGCCGTCAGATATTGAAATAATCGATTATCTTGAAATATAATCGATTAAATGCGACTCAGCTTTTGCCTCCTAGCCGTTGCCAACGAATATTTTGCCATGGAATCTCTACTATATGACCGTTGGAAGTATTTTCTCTATAAAAAGAGACCTCTAGTTCAATTATACTCACTTCTAATTCTTGTAATCAAGTTTTCTTGCAATCTATACTCTCTTTGCTTCATTATTCCCTCACTTGTCTCCAAAATCTCTTCAAGTTTATCTACTCTCTCAAATGGCCTCATCCTCTCGCCCTAAGATTCCTACAAGAAGAAGATCTGCACCTTCCTCTCATTCCCGTCCTAATTCTCGTAGAAGGATGGATCTCTCGATGCGGATAGCCAACAAGAGTTTCTAACCTACTCGGAAAGAAAAAGCTATTATTTCTCCCAAATTTCTTATAGGTGTGCAATTCATTCGTAGGGGTTTCAATTTTCCTAATCTTCTTGAAATTCAAGGAGTTCTCCCATTTATCCAAATGCAAGGTACATACTATCCCGACTTAGTTAGGGTATTCTATTCTAGATTCAAGTTTAGGGATCAAATTGCTACATCCCGTGTAAAAGGGGTTAACATAATTCTAGATGATGATATTTGGGAAAATGTTGCTCACTTCCCCATTAGAGAAGATGCTATTAATGTTTATGGTGAGCTAGATGACTTTGACAGTGTTTCTAACTTATCGCTCTTTTCTACTGAATCCCTCAATGGAGATTGGACGTATCCTTCATGCTCGGACCTTTAAAGAAGGAAGAACGCATGCTTCTACATTTACTTGTATGGATCTTATGTCCCCGGCTACGAATCATGCCCAATGCTCATCCATTGATCTTCGAATTATTCATGCAATAATGAATAATGAACCTTTAGATTGGGGTGTTCTTGTCACAATGACCATGCTTAAAGCAAAACGTCATCACACCTTCAAAATTCCATATGCCCTTCTTGTATCCCGTATTCTTGAATATAAAGGAGTGAATGTTGAAGGTGAGCAAGCAATTAGAACAAACAATTTAAACCGCATGTCGGATAGCACATTGACTCAACTTCAAATGGTGCGAGTCAATGAAATCTATGTTCACAAAGATGACGTTCAAAATCAAGGTGATGCAAATGAAGACTCGATGAAGATATGCCTCCAGCCTACTCGATCTTCCCTCTAACCAAATCCAAAGTGTTGGAACATCCTCTTCTCATCAAGAAACAAGACAATCCATGGAAGATATGCTTTCCGACATGAATCAAAGAATGCAATCATTCTTCAATCTTTCCGGTGCACTGCATGATGAAATTATTCGCCGTATATCCGATGTAGATGATAGAGTAGGTAGATTAGAAAATAGATTTGATACTCATTTTAATGATGAGGATAGTGAAGAATTTTAGATTTTATTTATATCTTTGTATTGTTATGAATGAATAATTATGAAATAAAATTTGATGTTTCTTTCATGCTATGATTGAGGGGGAGCTTTCTCTAACTTATGCATATTTTGAGGGGGAGCTCTTATGATTGATGTTGCAGAGTTCTTTTTGATTATAATCAAAATAGGGGAGAAAAATTTAAAGCCTATGATTCAATTTTAAATTTTATCTCGGTATGTTTAATGTGTTTGTTAGTATGACAGATAAAACAAGGTTATTACAAAGGGCTTTAAAAGAAAATTTTGATCATCATCAAAAAGGGGGAGATTGTTGACAATTCAAGGACTTGATGTTGCACTTGATGAATATGAAGAATGGATTTTGATGATGATCCAAGAACTAAAGACTTAGAATATTGAAGATTGAAGATTGGTGATAATTGTATTGTAATAACTCTGTTTTATTTAAGATTGAGTCTCGTATTTTTAGAGTCTAAGATAGTCGGTACATAGTCTCGTAACTTAGAAGCTTCAAAAAGCTCAAATTTATCATTTAGGCTCGGCTTTAATCGATTATATAGGTAAATAATCGATTAAAACAAGTGAGAAAACACTTTCTATACAAACTCACCGTTTTAATCGATTAAAACAGCAAAATAATCGATTGTTTTGTACAGATCCGTACAGATAATCGATTATTTCACCAAATAATCGATTAATCCGAGAGGTTTGGGTTCTGACGTATTTGGCTTCTGTTTTAATCGATTATCACTCCAAATAATCGATTATTTCAACTGCTTTTTCATTTTAAATTTCAAATTAACCCTATTTTCGAAAACCCAATTACCAAGAACCCTAGTTTCGAAATCCCCAATTCCTAAACCCTAATTTCCCTACTTAAACTCGCTTTGGCACTCGTAAAATAAGAACAACTCTTTCCATACAAAAGTTAAGTGTTGTGAGTGCCGAGAACTGCTTGTTGCAAGGAAAGGGGGCTTTTGGAACCTGGTGTGAGGCTAGAAGCGATAAGAATCACTAAGTGGAGTTCTTAGTGGATTGTGTGTCTGTGCCGTCTCTAGGGAAAGTCGTTCTTCATCTCTTGTGGATTTCAAGAGAGGTGTTTTCTCGATCTTTATCTCTGCTCATTTGTAATCTGCTTGTAACAATTTGTTCTTAGTGACAGCGTTAATCCTCTTTTGAGTGATTAGCAACCGGACGTAGGGTCTTTTGATCCGAACCAGTATAAACCTACCGTGTAATCTTCTCTACTCTTCTCTATTTACATTTACGCAGTTTTTAATCGGTAAAATTTGGGGAAAATTTTGAAAACCTAATTTTTATTAAAAATCCAATTCACCCCCCCCCCTCTTGGTTTTTGTCCGACCACGCGAACATTTCGCTGCGCGATTCTAACACATAGCAGCTGCGTTTTGTGTTTGTCATTGTGTTTTGTTGAGAATAATTTTGGAGCATGTAGATCACTGTCAACAGGGAGCTACTGTCATTTTTGTGATAATGTTTCTACAATAAAATTATTCAACAATCCAGTCTTACATGGAAGAAGTAAACATATTGATGTGGGATTCCATTTTTTTTCTCAGAAAACATGGTTCTATTATCTTCGTAAAATAAAGGAGATAATATATAGATTTAGCTTTACAACTGATGAACTAGAAAATTGGAAATATACCTCCACATATTAACAAACTTATACGTACTAACAAAAATAACAAAGATAACACCCACGTACTAACAACTTGTGAACTACGTACAAAATTTAAACTGTAACAAACAAATAAAACCTTATTTTCTGTCAACAAATATTATCTCAGAAAACTTGGTTCTATTATCTTCCTAAAATAAAGAAGCTCAATATATGAACTAGATAATAGGAAAGATGACTCCCACGTACTAACAAACTCTCACATACTAACAAAGATAACACCCACCCATATACTAATAGCTTGTGAACCACCTACAAAATTAAAACCATGTACAAAATTTAAACTGCAATAAACAAATAAAACCTTATTCTTTGTGAACAAATCCTCCCTTAAACTGTATGCTCCTTGCAACAGTTTATTTTTTGTTCTTCAAGCATGTCCAAAGTGCTTCTTAAATACTGAAAAGTATCAACTTTAAGTGACTTTTTCATTATGTCTGTTAATTATTTTCTGCTGTTGAAATAGTTCAGCTCAATAGCACCATTATTACACAAGTCTCTCAAAAAATGAAATCTTACATCAATATGTTTACTTCTTCCATGTAAATTTTTGGATAATTTTATTATAGAAGCATTATCACAAAAAATGATAGTAGCTCCCTCTTCACAGTGATCTAGATGTTTCGAAATTCTTCTAAGCCAAACACATTGGTAAACATAAATGCAACTACTATGAACTCTGCTTTTTTTGTGGATAAACTAATTACTGGTTGTCTTTTTATGAACAAGATATTACACCACCTCCCAATTTGAAAACTTAATCAGATGTACTCTTTCTATATTTTGGATCCCCTACATAATTACTATTGTTATCTCATAAAACTTGGTCCTCTTTTCTTTGTAAAATAAAAAAGCTAAATATATAGATTTAGCTTTACAACTGACGATAGAAAATATGAAAGATAACACGTACTAACAAATTTTCATGTACTAACAAAGATAACACAAATCTCTCAAAAAGTGAAATCTGACATTAATATGTTTACTTCTTCCATGTAAGACTAGATTTTTGTATAATTCTATTGTAGAAGCATTATCACACAAAAAACAACAGTAGCTTCCTCTTGACAGTGATCTAGATGCTCCAAAATTCTTGTCAGCCAAACACATTGGCAAACACAAAATGCAGCTGCTATTAACTCTGCTTCTATTGTGGATAAGCTAACCACTGGTTATTTTTTTATGACCATGATATTACACCATCTCCCAATTTGAAAACATAACCATATGTGCTCTTTTTATCTTGTACATCCCCTGCATAATCACTATCAGTATAGGCAAGTAATTTTACATTTCCTCCAACTTTATAAAAGTTTCTTAAATTTTGAGTTCCCTGCAAATATCTCAAAATATGTTTTGCTGCTAGGAAGTGTTTGTCTTTAGAATGCTTCATGAAGCGACTAATCACACTAATTGAATGTGCAATATCCGGTCTAGTAGCATTCAGATACATAAGGTTTCCTATCAGGTGTTTGAATAAAGTATGTGGGAAATCAAATAGTATTTTAGGAAAGAATAAATCAATAAATTTGTATATTTCCTTGTAATCTATATAGATTTGAATAATTAGGAACAATCCCATAAATCAAGGGATCCTAGAATAAAATAGAGTTATTATATTTCCTAAAACAGCTTAGGTCTCCTGTATATATCTTTATATCATCTCTTTGTATTAAAATAATAAAAATCATATTTCATTTTTATTATAATTTTTCAGATGGTATCAGAGCCAAATCCTAACATCTTTTCAGTTATTGTCTTGGGCCAAGAGTTGCCCTTTCGTTGTGGGTCAAAAGTACCCTTTGTCTGATCTGGCAAGCTTTGTTGGAGGGGGCGTGTTGAAAGTCCTGCATCGTCTGCCTCATATCATTTGGTATGGTTTAAATATATGTTAGGCTACTCCACATATTACCAATTGGTTTTATGTTGGAACCTTAACATGGTATCCAAACATGTCGATCTAGGAAGCTCTGTCTGCGCGCTATAAACCGTAAGGTGACAGCCTGCATTGCTGCTACATTTTTCTTAACCCTAAGATGGCAGCCTGCATTGTTGCTGCATCACACCACCTTGCTATAATGTCAAGGGAAGAGGAAGTTGTGAATCCAACTCCAGAAACAGGGAATACCCAATCCCAACAATCTGGAGAACTGTAGAATATTCATTCTGCATATAGACTAAATGGAAGAAATTATTTGAAATGGGCCCAACTTGTTCGTACAGTGTTGAAGGGAAAGGGGAAGTTGAGTCACCTGATGGAGTCTGGACCTAAACAAGAGGATCCCAAGTTTACTACATGGGATGAAGAAGATTCAATGATCATGGCATGGTTGTGGAATTCAATGATTCCATAAATCAGTGACACCTGCATGTTCCTTAATTCGGAAAAAGAGATTTGGGATGCCGTAGAGCAAGCCTACTGTAAAGCCAAAGATGCTGCTCAAGTATATGAAGTAAAGGTGAAAACTTTGGTAGCAAAACAAGGGAACAAGAGTGTTACAGAATATGCCAATCAACTGAAATCATTATGGATGGAGCTAGACCATTATAGAGTCATAAAAGCCAAATGTAATAAAGATTCGGCACTTCTCAAGGAGTATATCGAACAAGACAGAGTTTATGATTTCCTTGTTGGTTTGAATCCTGAATTTGATCAAGTTAGGATTCAAATATTGGGGAAGCAAAAGGTAGCATGTTTCAATGAAATGGTGGCTATTGTGAGAAGTGAAGAAAGTATAAGGGGTCTCATGTTAGAGAGTCCAGCAGTAGAGAACTCAGCAATGGTGGCTGACCATAAAGGAGATCAGACTTTGGCCATGTGTTAGTGGAAAATCGATACAGGGATCGAAAAATAGAAGAGAAAAAATCGAAGATCATATTGGTGGTGAGGAGATACCCGGCGACTATTAGTATGAACGCATAGATCGAGAATGAGAATCGAAAATCAAGAAAAGAGGGGAAAATCGAAGAAAGTAATGATAAAATAGGTTAAGGGAAATCGCATTTGATGACTGGAATCGAGATCAAGGGAGACAGTCGTCATGCAGATTGGAACATAAAGAGTGGTTTTTCATGGCCGAGGTTAAAAATCGAAGAGCAATTAAAACTGCACATAGAACATGGAAGCAGTTTCCTAAAAACGTAAGTTAACGTAAAAAAATTAAAGGACGTGCATATGGAACGTGGTGGGACAGTTTTTTAACTGCTCTCGGGAGGTTACATTGGAGGACACCTATAAATAGAATGAAGCTTGAAGAAAAAGAGAAAATTGGCAGAGACAACAGAAGCATAAGTGAAAGTCTACCGGAGAAACGACGAATCATGATGTTTCTGGCGATCTGGATTTCCTTTCTCGTTGATTGTTTTTACCGCTTTCTTTATTTTCCCTGGTAACTCATTTACATTTGCAAATTTAAATTCCTGTAATTGTCATTTTGTCTTTTAACTTCGATGCAATATAAGGTTCTGTACTTATATTTTCTGCATTTATTGTTCTTTTTTGGCAATTTCGATTTCCTGTTATTTACATTTCTGCAATTTCGATTCTTTGTCATTTACATTTAATGCCATTTAAGGTTTCCGCAACTTTTCTTCAATTTTACTGTTTTCTTTACTTCGAGTTTTACAACAAAATACCAAAAAGAGTACCTTCGATTTTCGATCTGCATTTCGATTCTCACACATATTTCGATTGAAAACTATTTGCTAGCCTAAGTAAAAGAATCTACGTGGTTAAAATTTGGTTAGAACTAAAAGTCTCCTAGGAATCGAAATCAATCAAATTTTGACCAGAAACACCATGGTAATCGAATAGAAGAAAGGAGGATCAACAAATGTGGAGAAGAAAGGTGATGGTCTCTGGTGTAACTACTGCAATAAACCTCGTCATACCCGAGAGAAGTGTTGGAAGTTACATGGGAAGCCTTTAAATCGAGATCGAGAAGGGGGACACAAAGGAGGCTCCTCAAGGAAAGGAGGACACATTTATGTTGTTACTGAAACAAACGAAGGAAATAATCTAGAAGCTGCTGCCCATCTTAATCAAGAGGAGATAGAAAGGGTGAGAATCTTTCTTAGTAAGCTAGAAAAACCCACAGGTGTGTGTTCTTTGGCATACTCAGGTAAGTTTCCATTTTCTTTTGGATTAAATGTCTCAGATACACCTTTTAACCATTATTGGATATTGGACTCTGGAGCCACAAACCACATGACACCATTAGCCAAACACTTCTCGTCATATTCCCCATGTCTCAGCAACAAGAAAATTGTCACAGCAGATGGAACCCTTATAACTGCAGTTGGTCAAGGAAATATCCAAATCAATCCTTTAATAACCTCAAAAGATGTTCTCCATGTCCCAAATCTATCCACCAACCTAGTCTCTATACAAAAACTTATAAAGGATTTGTCATGTAAAGTTGTTTTTTTCAACGATCATTGTGTATTTTAGGACAAGGATTCGGGGAAGATGATTGGACATGCTAGAGAATGGAATGACCTTTATTATCTTGAAGATCCAAGTCTGTCCAGTAAGAACAGAATCTCTCACTCCTTTATATCTGAATCCTTGATGACCAACAGAGAAAAAATTATGCTTTATCATTGTCGATTGGGACATCCCTCTTTTGGAGTGATCAAAATTATGTTTCCCTCTCTGTTTACCAAGTTAGATGTTGAGAGTCTTCATTGTGAGGTGTGTGAACTTGCTAAGCACAAGCGTGTATCTTTTCCAATAAGTAATAAAATTAGCAATTTCCCTTTTTATCTTGTTCATACTGATGTATGGGGACCTTCTAATGTTCCAAATGTGTCTGGTGCTCGATGGTTTGTCACCTTTATAGATGATTGTATAAGGGTCACTTGGGTTTTCCTACTTAAACAAAAAAATCATAAGTCAGTTTTGTCTTCCTAAACTTCCACTCCTTGATAAAAAATCAGTTTGGTGTTAATATTAAGATGCTTAGGTCAGATAATGCCAAAGATTACTACAATCATGTCCTTAATTCTTTTTTTCAAAAAGAAGGTATAATTCATGAGTCCTCTTGTGTCAAAACACCACAGCAAAATGGGGTCACAGAGAGGAAAAATGGACATCTATTAAATCAAACTTGGGCATTGTTGTTCCAAAAAAGTGTCCCAAAAATTTTTTGGGGGAAGCTGTCCTTACAACAATACACCTTATCAATAGACTACCCTCTACAGTCTTAGGATAAAAAAACCTTATAGAAGTTTTGTCGTCTTTCTATCCAAACATGTCCACTATAAATAATCTTAAACCAAGAGTTTTTGGGTGCATCTCATATGTCCGTATTCATAGTACAGACAGGGGAAAACTTGATCCTAGAGCCTTAAAGTGTGTCTTTGTTTGTTACTCATCCACTTAGAAAGGGTATAAATGCTACCACCCCCCATCCAAAAAATTTTGTGTGTCTACGGATGTTACCTCAATGAACAAGAAGACTATTTCCATCAACCTTATCTTCAGGGGGAGAGTTTCAAGGAAGATAAGGAAAGTAGTAGTTCTGATTTTCCCATTATTCCAAACTTGATATTTGAACCTAAACAAGATGAAATTGAAGCTGTAACAAGTAAAACAGGTCAAAGGATTGGTCAAGAAAAGGAAGTTGGTCAAGAAAGTGAAATTAATTGTCAAGCTGATCAAGGAGATGTTGAAGCTGAAAAATTTGGTAAGAAGCTGGTGTACTCAAGGAAGACTATCAAGCCATGTTCAAGAATCCAACTCGACTCCACAAAAAGAGGTAACAATTTTTTCTCCAGTTGTGTAGGTTGAAATTGAAACCCAAAATGATCCTAACCTCCCAATTGCCATTAGAAAAGGGACAAGAAAATGCACCAAACAACCACTTGTTAGAATCGCGTAGTAGAATGTTTGCGTTTACGGACAAAAACCAAGAGGGGGGGTGAATTGGTTTCTTAAACAAAAATTAGGGTTTTAAAATTTTTCCCAAATTTCACTGATTAAAATGCTGTGTAAAGTAAATAAAGAATGGATAGAAGATTACACAGTCAATTTATATTGGTTCGGATCAAAAGACCCTACGTCCAGTTGCTAATCACTCAAACAGAGGATTAACGCTGTCACTATAATCATAGTTTTACAAACAGATAACAAATGAAAAGATAAGGTAAAGAATACACCTCTCTTGAGTCAAAAAAGAGATGAACACCTCCTTTGAATCCCACAAAGGATGAAGAACAACTTTCCCTAAAGATGGCACAACACACAATCCACCAAGAAAACTCACTCAGTGATTCTTATCGCTTCTAGCCCACACTAGGTTTCAAAAGCCCCTTTTTCCTCCCAACAAACAGTTCTCTAGCAGTCACAACTCTTAACTTTTGTCTGAAAAAGGTTGTTCAATTTACAGAGAACCTTAGAGAACCTTAAGTAGAGAGATTAGGGTTTGGGAATTGGGGATTTTCGAAAATAGATGAATTCGGAATAGGGTTTTTGAAACTTGGTCCAATTTTGAATTTCAAAACACATATCTGACTGAAATAATCGATTATCTTGAGTGTAAATCAATTATTCTAGAGCCAAATTCGCAGAGAACCCAAAACAATTCCAGTTAATCGATTAATAGGGCATTTAATTGATTAACAGCCCAGTTAATCGATTAATTGGGTGTTTAATCGATTATAACAGAGACCAAATGCTGAAAATGGTTTTCTCTCAGTAATAATCGATTATCCTGCCATTTAATCGATTAATCCAGTATGTTTTTTATAAAAATGAGTTTTTAAAGCCTTTAAAGAGTGGACTATGTGCTGGCTATCTTGGACTCTAATATTATAGACTCAAAATCATAAGAACAGAGTTATTACATAACATTACAAGTCTTCAAATCTTTAAGTCCTTTATTCTTGAATCATCATCAAAATCAACAAGCTTCATATCCATGTATGTTCAACATTCATATCCTTGTATGTTTCAACAATCTCCCCCTTTTTGATGATGATCAAAATTTCCTTTAAAGCCCTTTATAATAACCTATTTTGTCTATCACATCTAACAAAAACATTAAACATACCAGATAATATTTAAATTTAATAAACATAAGAGGATTTAAATAATTTCTCCCCCTGTTTTGATTATGATAAAAAAAATGAAAGCTCCCCCTCAAACAAAGCAAAAATATCAATTTTATTCCATAAATTAAAGTAATTACAATCAAGAAGATATGAGGAAGAGATTAAAACTCTTCACTCCCATCACTGTTAAATGTGGCATCAAATCTATCCTCTAGGTTACAAACCCTATCATCTACATCTGAGATACGACGAATGATTTCTTGATGCCGTTCTTGAGAAATAGTGAAGAATTCTTGCATTCTTTGATTCATATCAAAGAGCATATCTTCCATTGATTGGGGGATGTAGGAGGGGCAGATGATGTCCCAGCAGTATGTATATTTTCAATAGGAAATTCAGCAGCTGCATGCATCTCTTCATCAGAATCTTCAGCATTTTCAGCCATGTTGGGAGTGTCATCTTTGTGCACGTAGATTCCATTGACATGCACCATTTGTAACTGAGTTAGCGTGCTGTCAAGCATTCTATTTGAATTTATCGTCCTTACCGTTTGCTCTCCTTCAACATCCACTCATTTGTATTCTAAATGTTAGAATCGCGCAGCGGAATGTTCGTGTGGTCGGACAAAAACCAAGAGGGGGGGGGGGTGAATTGGTTTCTTAATAAAAATTAGGTTTTCAAAATTTTCCCCAAATTTTACCGATTAAAAACTGTGTAAATGTAAATAGAGAAGAGATAGAAATCTTACACAGGAGATTTATACTGGTTCGGATCAAAAGACCCTACGTCCAGTTGCTAATCACTCAAACAGATGATTAACACTGTCACTATGATCAAAGTTGTTACAAACAAATTACAATGAAAAGATAAAGATAAGAAAACACCTCTCTTGAAATCCATAAGAGATGATGAACAGCATTCCCTAGAGACGGCACAACACACAATCCACTAAGAACGCCACTTAGTGATTCTTATCGCTTCTAGCCCACACCAGGTTCCAAAAGCCCCTTTTTCTTGCAACAAACAGTTCTCTGGCACTCACAACACTTAACTTTTATATGGAAAAGGTTGTTCTACTTTTCTGAGTGCCAAAGGAGAGTTTAAGTAGGGAAATTAGGGTTTAGGAATTGGGGATTTCGAAACTAGGGTTCTTGGTAATTGGATTTTCGAAAATAGGGTTGATTTGAAGTTTAAAATCAAAAACAGACTGAAATAATCGATTAAATGGAGTTATAATCGATTAAAATAGAGCCAAAAACAACAGAACCCTGTTTTAATCGATTATTAGGCGTTTTAATCGATTATCAGACGTAATAATCGATTATTTTGAAGTTTAATCGATTAAAACAGTGAGTTTATACAGAAAATGGTTTTCTCACTGTTTTAATCGATTATTTCCCTATATAATCGATTAAAGCCGAGCCTGGATGATATATTTGGGCTTTTTGAAGCTTCTAAGTTGCAGACTATGTTCCGGCTATCTCAAACTCTAAAATTACAGACTCAATCTAATTAAAACAGAGTTATTACAATACAAAACAAGTCTTCAACACTCTAAGTCTTTGAGTTCTTGAATCATCATCAAAATCAACAATCTTCATGTTCATCAAGTGCAACATCAAGTCCTTTAATGTTCAACAATCTCCCCCTTTTTGATGATGATCAAAATTATCTTTTAAAGCCCTTGTAATAACCTGTTTTATCTGTCATACTAACAAACATATTAAACATACCAGATAATATTTAAATTCAATCATAGTAGGCTTTAAATATTTCTCCCCCTATTTTGATTATAATCAAAAAATAACTCAAAAACAATCATAAGAGCTCCCCCTCAAGATATGCATAAGTTGGAGAAGACTCCCCCTCAAACAAGGCATTAAAGAAACATCATATTTTATTGCAGAAACAATTATTCATTACAATCACAAGAAAATAACAAAAGAAAATAATTAACAAAATTTAAAATTCTTCACTATCATCATCATTAAAGTGTGCATCAAATCTATTTTCTAAACGACACACTTTATCATCTACATCAGATATACGGCGAATCAGATCCTCATGCCGTACTCCAGAAAGATTAAAAAATGATTGCATCCTCTGATTCATGTCAGATAACATGTCTTCCATGGATTGTCTTGTTTCATGATGAGTAGAGGAAGTTCCAACACTTTGGATTTGGTCAGAGGGAAACTCAGCAGCTGGTGGCATATCTTCATCAGAGTCTTCATTTGCATCACCTTGATTAGGAACGTCATCTTTGTGAACATAAATGTCATTGACCCGCACCATTTGAAGATGAATCAATGTGTTGTCCAGCATGCGGTTCAAGTTATTTGTTCTAACAGCCTATTCACCTTCAACATTCACTCCTTTATATTCAAGAATACGGGAGACAAGGAGAGCATATGGAATTTTAAATGTGGGATGACGTTTTGCTTTTAACATGGTCATTTTGACAAGAATGCCCCAATCTAAAGGCTCATTATTCATTATGGCATGAATAATACGAATATCAATGGAAGAGCATTGGGCATGATTAGTAGCCCGGGGACATAAGATCCATACAAGTAAATGTAGAATCATGCGTTCTTCCTTCTTTAAAGGTCCAGCATGAAGGATACGCCTAATCTCCATGGAGGGATTCCGTAGAAAAGAGCGATCAGCTAGGAACCTGTCAAAGTCATCTAGCTCACCATAAACGTTAATAGCATCTTCTCTAATTGGAAAGTGAGCAACATTTTCCCAAATATCATCGTCAAGAATTATGGTAACCCTTTTTACATGGGATGTAGCAATTTGATCTCTAAATTTGAATCTAGAATAGAATACCCTAACTAAGTCAGGATAGTATGTACCTTGCATTTGGATAAACGGGAGAACTCCTTGAATTTCAAGAAGATTAGGAAAATTAAATCCTCTATGAATGAATTGCTCACCAATAAGAAACTTGGGTGAAATGATAGCACGTTCCTTCCAATAGGTTAGAAATTCTTGTTGGCCATCTGCATCAGAAATCCATCCTTCTACAGAATTAGGACGGGAATGAGAAGAAGGTGCAGATCTTCTTCTAGTAGGAATCTTAGGACGAGAAGATGAGGCCATTTGAAAGAGTAGATGAATATCAAGAAGATTTAGGAAGACAAGAGATGGAATAAGAAGGCAAAGAGAGTATAATAAGGCAAGCAAGCTTGATTTCAAGAGTTAGAAGTGAGTAGAAGTGAACTAGAGGTCTCTATATATAGCAAAAACATGTCCAACGGTCATATAGAAGAGAATATAGGGCAAAATATCCGTTGGCAACGGCTAGAAGGCTAAACTGGTCGGGTTTAATCGATTAAAATTCAGAATAATCAATTAAACCAGTATCAGTTGCATTTAATCGATTATTTTCAGCTGATAATCGATTATCAACTGATTTTAATCGATTATTTTGCGAAATAATCGATTATTCCAGAGAAGAATACCCTGTTTTGGATGCTTTGAGGGAAAATAATCGATTATTACATCAATTAATCGATTATTCCAGAGGATACATCAAATTTTTGAGGTTTATACACATGATAACCTATGAATATCCTACTCCACGAATTATAACATTACAATCATCCAAAAACAATCAAATTAAGCAGAATTTAAGCTATTTCTAATATCCCTAAGTCTTTTCTAAGATCATAGAATCTATCCTTGGGTAGAGGCTTAGTAAATATATCTGCTAATTGACGTTTGGTATCTACATACTCTATTTTATAGTTTCCTTTGCTGATATGATCTCTTAAAAAGTGATGTCTTATTTCTATATGTTTAGTCCTAGAGTGCATTACTGGATTCTTAGTTAGATTTATTGCACTCGTATTATCACACATCAACGGTATGTCATTTAAAAATATACTATAATCCTCTAATTGTTGTTTCATCCACAGAATTTGAGCACAACAACTACCAGCTGCAATATATTCAGCTTCAGTGGTAGATAAAGCAACACATGTCTGTTTCTTAGAATGCCAAGACACTAAGGATGAACCTAACAAATGACATGTCCCACTAGTACTTTTCCTATCAATTTTACATCCACCATAATGAGCATCAGAATATCCTAATAAACTAGTACAAGCATCAGACGGATACCACAAACCAAAACCAGTAGTTCCTTTTAAATATTTTAAAATATGTTTTACTGCAATTAGGTGAGATTCTTTTGGACAAGCCTGAAATCTAGCACACACACAGACAAAATGCATAATATCAGGTCTACTTGCAGTCAAGTATAACAGTGAACCTATCATACCTCTATACATAGAATGATTAACTTCCAAACCTGATTCATCCTTGTCTAGATAGCATGAAGTCCCCATGGGTGTGTTAGCTTCCTTTGAGGTGTCCATTCCAAATTTTTTAAGTATCTCTTTGCAGTATTTGGTTTGAGAGATGAAAATGCCATCTTTAAGTTGCTTGATTTATAGTCCAAGGAAGAATGTTAATTCTCCCATCTTAGACATTTCAAACTCTCCCTGCATTATCTTAGCAAATTCTACACATAACGAATTATCAGTTGATCCAAAAATAATATCATCAACATGTACCTGAACCAATAAGATATGTTCTTTAACTTTCTTAATAAATAGTGTAGAATCAATTTTTCCTCTTGAAAAATCATTTGCAGTTAGGAAACTACTTAATCTTTCATACCAAGATCTAGGAGCTTGTTTCAACCCATATAATGCTTTCTTTAATTTGAAAATATGATTAGGATAATTAAAATCTTCAAATCCAGGGGGTTTCTCTACATACACTTCTTCTTTAATAAAACCATTTAAAAATGCACTCTTTACATCCATTTGATATAATTTAAATTTCATCATAGATGCATAAGCAAGAAATAGGCGTATAGCCTCTAACCTGGCAACTGGAGCATAAGTTTCATCATAATCTATACCTTCCTCCTGACAATAGCCTTTTGCAACAAGTCTTGCTTTATTCTTTGTTATGTTTCCATCTTCATCAAGCTTATTTCTGAATACCCATTTAGTTCCAATAACTTGATGTGACTCTTCTCTTGGGATTAATTCCCAGACTTGATTCCTTTCAAATTGGTTAAGTTCTTCTTGCATGGCTATGCACCATTGATCATATTTAAGTGCTTCCTCAATGTTTTTAGGTTCAATCTGTGACACAAAAGCAACAGACATACAGAAATTTGTAATATTTCTAGTTCTTACCCCTTTTGAGATGTCACCAATGATGTTGTCCATTGAGAGTCCTCTAGGTGATTACCATTCTTTTGCTAATTGAGGAGTTTGAGAAGGCTCATTATTTTCCAAGTATAATTCATCAAGGGCCTCTCTTATGTATTCATCATCACCTGCAAGTTCTTTATTTGACTCAAGAGGATTCCCCCCAAGGTCTACAATCTCATCAAAGGTAACATGTATAGATTCTTCTATATTTAAAGTTCTCCTATTAAACACTCTATATGCCTTGCTAGTTAATGAATATCCTAGAAAAATGCCCTCATCGGCTTTTGAATCAAATTTTCCTAGATTGTCCTTTCCATTATTTAGCACAAAACACTTACATCCAAATATTTTCAAATGAGCAACATTAGGCTTTCTACCATTTAACAATTCATAGGGAGTTGATTTTATAATTGGCCTAATGAGCATCCTATTTAAAACATACTAAATGATCAATTTTCTTTGAATAAATACAAGAGACAAATAATTCATTTAACTATAGGAACCCAAATATATTTTCCTTTAGGAACACCAAAATGCTTAATTTTACATCTATTTGAAGTATGACCATGTTTCATGCAATAAAAACATGCTTTTGATGTAGCTATGGAATAAGATGCATTATTTACCAAACATACTCTAGATCCTTTTACTACCCATACTCTTTTCTTTTTACTTTTACCCTTTTTCAAAGGAACTCGTTGATTTACATTATTTTGTGCAAACACCATTTCATGCTTCTTAAGATCATCTATTTCCTTTTCGGCTTTGTCTAGCAAATGGTTAAGAATATCTATGTCATATTCATGCTCTTTACAGTTTGCACATGCTAAGTTTTCATCCTCATCTAAACATACAATTTTCGTATTAGCTACCTCCTTTTCTTCTAAACATGCAATTTTCAATTTTAAGGACTCATTTTCCTTTTCGGATCTACTTAGATTCTTCTTTACAACTTTATATTCAACTTTCAAATTCTTAAAAGCAATAAATAATTCATTGTAAGCATTTTGCAATTCATCATGGTCATTTTCATCACTAGAAGATGAGTCAGAATCACTAACCTCAAAATCCGAAGATATGTTGTCATTTGCCATTAAGCAAATGTTTGCTTCTATTTCCGAGTCACTTGATTCCGAACTTGAATCACTGTTGTCCCAAGCAATATAGGCTTTCTTCTTGAATTTCTTTTTGCCCTTGTTTTCATCGTTTTTCTTGTTTGGGCATTTGGTCTTTACATGCCCTGCTTCACCACAACCATAACATTTTATATTTACGGAAGTACTTTCTCTTACCTTTCCTTTACCTTTGAAGGGATGTCTTCCTTTTGCTTTCATGAATTTTGTGAACTTTCTTATAATAAGACTCAACTCTTCTTCATCATTTTCCGAGTCTTCTTCTTCTTCCTTTTTATTTTTACCTTTGGAAATTTCAGTTTTGAAGGCAAGGTTCTTCTTTTGGTATTGACCTTCTTCCTCATTTAGCCTTCCAAGATCAAGCCCATGCTCTCTAAGCTTTCCAAATAACGCCGCCATAGACATAGTGGCAAGATTTTGTGACTCCGAGATGGCCGTCACCTTAGGTTGCCATTTCCTATCCAGAGATTTCAAAATTTTAACATTTAATTCATCAACGTCAAAAATTTTACCTAGTCCGGTGAGATGGTTCACGATATGAGTGAAACGCTTTTGTACGTCAAATATCGTTTCGCCTGGTTGCATCCGGAACATCTCGTATTCTTGGATTAAGGAATTTTTACGTGCTCTTTTAACATCGTCAGTTCCTTCGTGGGTCACCCTTAGCATTTCCCACATTTCCTGTGCACTTTTACAAACTGGAATTCTATAAAACTCGTCAAGGGTTAGAGCAGATGAAATAATATTTCTAGCCCTAACATCAAATTGTGCTTTTCTATTTTCTTCTGCAGTCCATCTAGAAAAAGGTTTAAGAACGTCAACACCGTTCTCTGTAATTTTAGGAACAAATGGACCGTTCAAAATTGCGTCCCAAATGCCTCTATCAACAGACTCTAAAAATATTTGCATTCGTACCTTCCAGAAAGGATAATTTTGACCCGCAAAAAGTGGGGGTCTGTTGATAGACGCACCTTCGGCAAAACTTTGATTTTGTCCGGCCATTTTCGAAAATTTGAATGACTATCAAAGCAAGCTCTGATACCACTTGTTAGAATCGCGCAGCGGAATGTTCACATGGTCGGACAAAAACCAAGAGGGGGGGTGAATTGGTTTCTTAATAAAAATTAGGTTTTCAAAATTTTCCCCAAATTTTACCGATTAAAAACTGTGTAAATGTAAATAGAGAAGAGATAGAAATCTTACACAGGAGATTTATACTGGTTCGGATCAAAAGACCCTACGTCTAGTTGCTAATCACTCAAATAGAGGATTAACACTGTCACTATGATCAAAGTTGTTACAAACAAATTACAATGAAAAGATAAAGATAAGAAAACACCTCTCTTGAAATCCACAAGAGATGATGAACAGCTTTCCCTAGAGACGGCACAACACACAATCCACTAAGAACTCCACTTAGTGATTCTTATCGCTTCTAGCCCACACCAGGTTCCAAAAGCCCCTTTTCCTTGCAACAAACAGTTCTCTGGCACTCACATCACTTAACTTTTGTATGGAAAAGGTTGTTCTACTTTTCTGAGTGCCAAAGGAGAGTTTAAGTAGGGAAATTAGGGTTTAGGAATTGGGGATTTCGAAACTAGGGTTCTTGGTAATTGGATTTTCGAAAATAGGGTTGATTTGAAGTTTAAAATCAAAAACAGACTGAAATAATCGATTAAATGGAGTTATAATCGATTAAAACAGAGCCAAAAATAACAGAACCCAAAACCTCTCTATTTTAATCGATTATTAGGCGTTTTAATCGATTATCAGATGTAATAATCGATTATTTTGAAGTTTAATCGATTAAAACAGTGAGTTTATACAGAAAATGGTTTTCTCACTGTTTTAATCGATTATTTCCCTATATAATCGATTAAAGCCGAGCCTGGATGATATATTTGGGCTTTTTGAAGCTTCTAAGTTGCAGACTATGTTCCGGCTATCTCAAACTCTAAAATTACAGACTCAATCTAATTAAAACAGAGTTATTACAATACAAAACAAGTCTTCAACACTCTAAGTCTTTGAGTTCTTGAATCATCATCAAAATCAACAATCTTCATGTTCATCAAGTGCAACATCAAGTCCTTGAATGTTCAACACTAAATACGAGAAATAAGAAGAGCATATGGAATTTTGAAAGTAGGATGACGCTTAGCTTTAAGCATTGTCATGGTGACTAGACTACCCCAGTCAATTGGCTCATTATTCATGATGGCATGAATAATGCGAAGATCAATAGATGAGCATTGGGCATGGTTGGTTGCCCGGGGACATAAAATCCAGACAATAAGATGCAAGTAGCAAGCGTTCCTCCTTCTTTAATTGGTCGGCCAATAGAAGACGCCCAATTTCCATGGAGGGGTTACGGAGAAATGAGCGGTAAGCCATAATTCTATCAAAGTCTTCTAACTCCGCAAAAATATTGATAGCATCTTCTCTTACATTAAAATGGGCAACATTTTCCCATATATCGTCATCAAGGATGATAGTCACACCCTTGACTCAAGAAGTAGCTACATGATCTCTAAATTTAAAACGAGAATAGAATACCCTAACTAGATCATGGTAGTAAGTACCTTGCATTTGGATAAATGGGAGGACACCTTGAATTTCAAGAAGATTTGGAAAATTAAATCCCCTATTGATGAATTGATCACCAATAATATATTTTAGAGTGATGATCCCCCTTTCTTTCTAGAAAGTGAGAAATTCTTGTCTACCCTCATCGTTTGAGATCCATCCTTCAACTGAATTTGGACGGGGATGAGAGGCAGGAGCAGATCTTCTTCTTGTGGGGATCTTAGCACGAGATGAGGAAGCCATTAGGATTTAGAAGGAAAGAAAACAAGAGAGTTTTGAAGGCAAGTGAGGTTGGGAGAAAGCAAGAGAGCTTGAATGATGCAAGAATGCTTGGATTCAAGAATTTGAGGTGTGGAGAAGTGTAGACCCCAAATCTTGCCCCGCCTCAAAATAAGAGCAAAAGACCTCCTATTCGAAGAAGGACGAAGCCTAAAAAGCCACTAGGAGATACTATTAGGCCCCATATTAGGGTAGGAAGGATTTTCTATATAAAAATATGGATTTTCGCCTTTAGGAGTCGAGACCACCATCTCGCTTTTCGGGACCGCCGTCTCGCTTAAGGGCAAGTCGAGACTGTCATCTCGTTTGGCGAGTGATCGATGTCGTACTCGGTCAAATAATTAAAACAGATAAATGTAGTACTAGGAAGATTTCCTAGGTCGTCTCCCAAAGACCACGAATTTCTATCAAAGGTTATCAATTTTTAACATTAGAACAGTAACAAAAAAAAGGGAGTTTTTCAAGAATTAAAATATTAGATGAAACAGAACAAAAGTGGATTATAAAAATGCGGATTAAAAACAGATTAAAATGCAATTGATTTCCTGATTCTAATGTAGTGTCACTTATCCTAGATTACGAAATTAATTCGAAATAAACCAACTAAGCAAAGATAAATCCTAAATTATATTCTAATTCGAAATTAATCAACTAAGTGAAGATTAATCTCAAATTAGTTTTAACCCTTGTTCTAATATGAAATTAACCAACTAAGCGAAGATTAATCCCAAATTTTCCTTAACCCTTATTCCAACATGAAATTAACCAACTAAGCGAAGATTAACCCCAAATTATCCTTATATAATTAAGCATTGCATACATCACATAATCTCATCTCTAACACAGAATTAAGCAAACTGTGATATTAGTTTCGATTTATTAAGCATAAACAGATTATAATTCAACACTGAGATTAGAAGATGAAGAGTTAAGAGAACAAACAAAATGAAATTGAAGAATAAAACCTCAAAGATCTACTTGCATTCTTCTCAAAAAATCAATACAAAGATTTAGCTATCCATGGAAAGTTGAAAACGCAATAGAAGAAACATAATTAAAATCGAAACAAGAATTTAAAAATATTGACAGAAGAGTAAACAAACTTGAATATAAATTGCAGAAGATGAAAGGCGGCTATGTGGTGGTTTCATGGTAGCAGAAAACGAAATTGAACCAAACTTTTAATGAGCCTTGAGCAGTCCAAATTAAAATGCAGAGAAAACCAGCATGAAAAAAACGTAAAACAGAACTGCAGTCGCTGCCTGTCTCCTCCTCCTATTGCTCCTCTAAAAATACCAGCCTATCCTAACCCTAGAGTCCCCTAGGAATGGGCCCAAGCTGGCCCACACGGGATTACACATCAAACAAACCCTAGCTGATGTGGCAATCATTAATATGATGTGGAAATAGCAACTGACATGGCAGGTGATGTGGCAGTGACATGGCAGGTGACGTGGCAACTGACATGGCAATGATGTGGAAACTCTCTTCATCTCAATATTAATGTCCATACTTCAAAATTGTTTCACCAAAAATACCTAAAAATAATTAGAAACGAAAATTAGACCAATTAATGCTAAATTAAGCAAAATTTGGAATAATGACCCAATGAAGCCCAATCAATGAAAATGCACTAATAATAGACAATTAAACACAATACACCAATTAAGATAAGTACATAAAGATAAGAAAATGCGGGAAAATAATGGCTCATCAAATTCCCCCACACTTAGCCTTTTGCACTCCTGGGAAAAATCAAGAAGCAAAGCAAGGAGCAATTCCAAAGACATTGAAGAGAGTGACACAACAAAAAGGAGCAAGAACAAGAAGACACACAAAACACAAACAAATTTACACAATCCTTAATGAATCCTGGGAAAAGAAAGGAGTAGACAACATTCAACACACAAAGAGTTAGAGAAACCAGATACTCATGGAAATCATCCAAGCATTTCAAAACCTGGCAAGAGGTCAATCAGGTCAAAAGGTGAATCAAAGTGACAAAACCTCACAAGATGCACTGTATCTCTCATGTGTCTAGGCTATTGTATACTCTCAAAATACTCAAGAAAAGTAAACAACAGATAGACTTGGCAAGCCTCTAAACTCAACACCCTACGCACATGCACAAAAAGATCAAAAGGTCTTTTCAGGTTGTAATGGGGGTAGGGACAAGGTAGAGGATATCATATGGGATAAGTAGCTGTGAACCAGAGGAACTAGAGGAGCAATGGGGGAATAAGTCAAAAATAAGCACAAGATGCATGCCCAAAAACCTCTAATATCAAACCTCCACTACTGCCTTTACCTCAACCACAACTTTCCTTTCTTTTTTTCTTTTTTTTTAAAACTACATGAAATACACTGAAAGGAAAACACAAAAACTATACAGCAGAGATAACCAACTAGCCAGTACATCATCCAATGAAATACAAAATGCACCCCCACACTTATTCAATAACTTATTCCCAAAATAATTCCAAAGCTCCAAAAATTCCTAAGGTTAAGGTAATCATGGTTTTTCACTTAAGGCTTTTAATGAGCTTCAAAAGAAATAAAGGGAAACATAGTCTCAAAGGGGCTATCAAAGGAATTAATTCAATGTAGGCTCATTTGGCTAGAGGCTAATCAGAACAAAAATGCCTTAATCATCTCCAAACATGCATGTGAATCAAGAAGGATCAATCAGAGTCAAGCCAAGGCTACTGCGCAAGCAATCAAGAGGCATAACACTCAAGAAAGAATATGTAGTGGCTCAATTCATCACAAAGGGTAAGATTGTCGCCTTCAATTCAACCTCTCAAACATCGTAACCAACTTGACAAGCAGGGAAAAACAGGGATTTCAATCCAAAAAGCATAAAGCAACTCCTATCAAAGAGTAAAGAAAGTGTCCATAACCTAAACAAAACCCAGAGATCCAAAAGAAACATGCAAACTGTACACAAAACACGAACCTGAAATACAAAGAAAACTAAAAATCCTAAACAAAGAACAGTCTCCCACACACTTAAACTACAAATTGTCCCAATTTAGCATAACATCAAGTCAAGCAATCAAATCACCAATTGGACAAGTGCAATAAAAGTAAAGAGAAGGAAAAAGAGAACTCCCTAAGTCATGGTGGAAGGTAAGTGGGATCAATTAGGGATATCTCCTCCACAACTACATCCACTAGAGAAGGATTGCTGAGGAATGGTTTCAGTCGATGGCCATTAACCTTGAAGCTCTTTTCTGTGGATTCACTTTTAATTTCAACTGCACCGTAAGGATAAAACATTAGTAACAATAAAAGGTCCAATCCACTTTGAACACAACTTACCACCCATGAGACCCAATCTGGAATTGTACAATAGCACTTGCTGACCAACAAAGAACTCCTTCCTAGCTATGGAGCTATCATGAAATCTCTTAGTTTTCTCTTTGTAGAACATGGAGTTCTCATAAGCTTCCAAACGGATCTCATCCAATTCATTTATCTGTAGCTTCCTCTCCTCTCCAGCTTCATCAAGTGAGAAGTTACATGATTTCACAACCCAATATGCTCGGTGCTCTATCTCCACTGGTAGGTGGCATGGCTTACCAAAGACAAGTCGATAGGGAGACATCCCTGTAGGTGCCTTGTAAGCAGTCCTATGCGCCCAAAGAGCATCCTCCAGTCTGTTGCTCCAATCCTTTCTGTTAGGCTGGACAATCTTCTCTAAAATCCTCTTTATCTCCCTATTTGAGATTTCAGCCTGCCCATTAGTTTGGGGGTGGTAAGGTGTAGAGACTTTGTGAACAACCCCATACTTCTTGAGCAAGGCCTGCATGGACCTGTTACAGAAATGGGTGCTTTGATCACTAACAATGGATCTGGGTACTCCAAATCTGCAAAAGATGTTAGATCTAACAAAATCTAAAACAACCCGAGCAGCATTAGTCCTAGTGGCTTTGGCTTCCACCCATTTTGAAACATAATCAACAGCAAGGAGAATATAATAAAAACCAAAAGAAACAGGGAAGGGACCCATGAAATCGATACCCCAGACATCAAACACCTCACAAAACAACATGGGTTGTTGGGGCATCTGCTGTCTCCATGTAAGGGACCCTCCTGCTCTCGACACTGCTCACGAGTGCTCGCAAATTCTCAACGCATCCTTGAAGATGGTGGGCCAATAGAAACCACGGTCAAGCACCTTGCGAGCTGTCCTCTCGAATGCCAAGATGACCACCAGTTGCGGAAGAATGACAAAATTGCAGGACCGAGTCAATCTCATGGTCCGGAATGCATCTCCTGGTAACCCGATCACTGCATAACTTTCACAAATACGGGTCATCCCAAATATAATACTTAGCATCGCTCTTAAGTTTATCACATTGAGCTCTGGATGCTAAGGGAGGAAAAACAGAAGCTACAAGATAATTAACAATGTTTGCAAACCAAGGTGTTGGAAAAGAAGCAGAAAGTGCAAACAAACCCTCATCGGGAAAGTCATCCCGGATTGGTGAAGCATCATCAGCACACCTCTCTATTATGCTCAAATGGTCTGTAACCAAATTTTGTGCTCCACTCCTATCACGGATCTCCAAATCAAATTCTTGGAGCCAGAGCATCCACCTGATCAATCGAGGCTTTGACTCAGCCTTCTTTAGTAGGTACTTCAAAGTTGCATGGTCAGTAAACACAATAACACGAGAACCAAGCAAATATGATCTAAATTTATCAAGAGCAAACACAATGACAAGAAGCTCTTTCTCAGTGGTGGTATAGTTTGCTTGGGCAGCATCTAAAGTCCTGGAAGCATAATATATTACCCGAGGCAGCTTATCAACTCTCTGTGCTAGGATAGCCCCCAATGCATAATTAGATGCATCACACATCAACTCAAATGGGACTGTCCAGTCAGGTGCTTGGATGATAGGGGTGGTGGTCAATGCTTCCTTGAGGCAGTCAAATGCCTTTTTGCACCTGTCATCAAAATCAAATTCAATATCTTTCTGAAGCAGATTGGATAGTGGAAGGGCCTTCTTACTGAAGTCTCTAATGAACCGCCTGTAGAAACCTGCATGGCTAAGAAAAGATCGAACCTCTCGCACGCAAGAGGGGTAAGGCAATTGTGAAATGATAGAGATTTTTGCAGGATCCACTTCTATGCCCTTACTAGAAATAATATGCCCTAAAACTATACCCTATTCTACCATGAAGTGACATTTTTCAAAATTCAGAACAAGATTAGTTTCAATGCATCTATTAAGCACTCTATCCAAATTATCTAAGCATGCATCAAACGAGGATCCATACACAGTGAAATCATCCATAAACACCTCTATACAATTTTCAAGGAAATCTAAAAAGATACTAAGCATACATCGCTGGAAGGTACCAAGGGCATTGCATAGGCCAAAAGGCATTCTCCTATAGGAAAAAGTGCCAAAGGGGCAGGTGAATGTGGTTTTCTCCTGATCCTCAGGAGCAATATGGATCTGAAAATAACCAGAGAAACCATCCAGAAAGAAATAATGAGATTTACCTACCAGACACTCAAGCATCTGGTCAATGAAAGGCAGTGGAAAATGATCCTTCCGTGTTGCTTGATTGATCCTTCGGTAGTCGATACAGACCCTCCAACTGTTTTGTATTCTGGTGGGAATGAGCTCATCCCTCTCATTCTTCACAACAGTGAGGCCTGTCTTCTTAGGGACCATCTGGACTGGACTCACCCACTGACTATCTGATATAGGATAGATGATCCCAGCCTGAAGAAGCTTGGTCACCTCCTTCTTCACAACATCCAAAATCACGGGGTTGAGTCATCTCTGTGGTTGTCTCACTGGTTTGGCTCCATCCTCCAATAATATCCTATGCATGCATGTGGATGGGCTGATACCAGGAATGTCCGCCAGGGTCCAGCCGATGGCTTTCTTATGCCTTTTCAGAACATGCAATAGTTTCTCCTCTTGAACGAGCATCAAGGGAGGTGGAAATGATCACTGGAAACTTCTCATCATCCTCCAAATAAGCGTACTTGAGGTTTTCTAGTAAAGTCTTTAGTTCTGGAGTGGGTGCCTGGCTGAACGAAGGAACTAGAGAGGGAAGAAGAATGGGTTCCACAGACTGTACCTCAACCCGCAAGTCGATTCATGTATACTTCCTGCAACATGGTTAGTGCATTTCGACTCTAAAGAACTTATATCGATAGGAGGTACAACACCCAAAACATCGGACATATGATCATATTTAAATTCAGAATATAACTCGGGATTAGAATGAAGATCAATGTCAATATCAAAATCAGATTTGGATTCGGTGCATGCAAAAGAAGTATACAGATCGGAAAGAAAACAATGTTTCCTAGCATGTAAGGAATGAAAATCGAAACATACTCATTAATAACATCATCAATGATCTCAACACGAAAAACGAAAGGCACTCGAGATGGATGTTTCATGGCATCCAGAATATTGAAATGGACAATAATATCACCAAATTCCATGGACAATGTACCATCATACACATCAATCTTGGTTCGGGCTGTTTTCAAAAATGGTCTCGCCTAAAATGATTGGGACAGATCCATGGGAGAATCCCTCCTCCATATCAAGCACATAGAAATCAGCAGGAAAAATGAGTTCACCAACCCGAACTAAGACATCCTCAATGAAACCTGTAGGGTGGGCTACACTCCTATTTGCCAGTTGTATCACCATACCCGTAGGTTGCAGAGGTCCAAGAGATAAAGAATTAAAAATGGACAAAGGAATAACATTAATTGAAGCACCCAAATCAAGCATGGCATTCTCAAATTTATTATTGCCAATAATACAAGGTATGCAGAATGTACCTGGGTCCTTACATTTCTCAGGAATGTAAGGAACAAATTTACCTATCAAAGCAGACACATTTCTGCCCATGTTGATTGTCTCACTGCCCTTCATCTTCCTCTTGTGGGTGCACAACTCCTTCAGGAATTTAGCATATCTGGGAATTTGCTTGATGGCATGAAGCAGAGGTATGTTCACCTCAACTTTCCTGAAGGTCTCCAGAATCTCTTTATCGACTTCTTCCATCTTTTTGCTTGGAATTGCTTTGGGAGGAAATGGAAGAGGGATAGGAGGTTGTTGCAGGTCAGAACTGGGGTTGGAAGAAGGTCCAACTATATGCAATTTTTGGCTACCAACTGGTTGCTCAGGTGCAGGAACTAAGGCAGGTACAGATGAGGGTGGAGGTACTGCAGTGGTTATGTCAATCTGTTTTCCTAACCTCAATGTGATGGCACTCACATTCTTAGGATTAACCACAGTCTGTGCATGGAGCTTGTCTGAATTTTGATTTTGCAATTGATTCACAGCAGTAGCTAGTTGACCAATCTGGTTGGTTAAACTTTGAATGGAGGCATCATTTTTCTGTTGGTACTGTATGTTCATCTCAGCCATTTGTTTGACCAATTCCTCTAATGAAGGTGAAGAAGGTTGAGGAGCTGGTGCTTCATTTTGCTGCCTCTTATATTGTTGTTGCAATGGTGGAGGCACATAAGGTCTGCTTGGACCAGCAGAATTCTGAAATGGTGGTGGTGGCAAAGGATTCTGCTACTGTTGGTGCTGCTGATTGGACCATCTCAGATTTGGGTGATTCCTCCACCGTGGATTGTATCTATTGCTTGAGAGGTTAGAATTACACTACTAGAAAATATACTTTCAACGTTGCTGTTTAACGTTGGTTAAATCTTAGCCGACGTTGAATATGCTTTCAACGTCGGTTGTTGACCAACCAACGTTGAAAGTCGAATTCTGACACATTCAACGTCGTTTTAGCATGCCCGACGTGGAAAGTAGGCTTTTGACGTTGGTTATACCCTCAACCGACGTTGAAAACCTTCTACAAGGGCTTTCAACGTCGGGTGTGGGTATAACCGACGTGGAAAACCCGTTTTCCCATTTGAAAAGGATACCATTTTTGTATCTCCCCTTACTCTCCAGCATCGCGGCCACCACCTACCACCCTCATTTGGACTCTCCGGACACCCTCCCTCACGTCGCCACCGCGCACCACGTGACACCCCCGCCGCAGCCTCCACCTCCACCCCACTGTAGCTTCCACCCCACCGCGACGGTAGGCGCCGCATCGTCCACCGTAGACTCCAGCCGCACCGCAGGCTCGACCTCCACCCTACCGCAGCCTCCACCTCCACCCCACCCCACCACAACCTCCACCCCATCGCGACGCTAGTCGCCCACCGCGACGCTAGTCTCCCACCCTCCACCCCCACCGCAGCCTCCACCCACATTGCATCGTCCACCTCCAGCTCACCACAGTCTCGACCCTAACGCCGCACTGCATCCTCCACCTCCACCCCACTGCAGCGCTGCTCTCTTTCTCTGTGGTGCGCACCTTCATCGCTGCCTTAACCCACAGGTACGATGTTGTTGCACTTATATTTGTTGGGCAAAAAGTTGAAGTCATAAAATTTTACTTACTACATTTCATAGGTAGAGATTCTTAGTCATATTATTGTTGGCCGTTAACTGTTGATTCAATTGTTTATACGTTTTGTCCCCATAAAATGGTGATTGGATGTAAGCTTCAGCCCATTCCAGGGGAACTCTCAAGTCAAGACAAATAATGATACAGTTTTAAAATTAAGATGAATATAGTTTTTTTCAATGTATTGATGATGTGTACAATTATACTTGGACTACTTGAATATGCCCGTGGGGCTTTTTATTGGCAGGTTTCACTGTGTCATTTAAAATTGTTGCCAAAAAACAAAGGAAACTCTGCCGGATTTTGGTTAGAAATTAATCATGAAGTGTGAATTCTGAAAACTACATATAACAATGTAGTTATATAAGTGATGGTAGTAACAATGAAAACTCTATAATTTCAATTTATACAAATTTGGTTTTGACCAAAAAATAGACGAAATTCTGTTGAATTTTCGTTAGAAATTAATCTACTTTTGTATAGATTTCATTAGAGATAACAATTATTAGTATTAATCATTTTATTGGTTTCTCATTTGTAGACTCCAATTCCAAAATGGATCGAAGTTGGGTAAATGCAAGTCGTATTTCACAAGAGTATGAGAATGGAGTTGAAGAATTTTTGCGATTTGTCGAACACAATGGCACCAAGGTTAATGGAAAATTGTATTGTCCATGCGTTAACTGCGTTAATGGGAGAGTACACACACTAGAGACAATACGGGAACATCTTTTATGTGATGGGATAATGAAGAATTATATCGTATGGACATGGCATGGTGAAGTGATTGATACACCAATAGTAACACAAGCCGAGGAAGAGGAGGATATGACAATGGAAGATTGAATAGAAGACATGATTCGTGATGTAGGTCAAGAGAATTTTCTCGCAAGCACATGTCGTTGTCTATGATAAATTGAAGATAGATTCGGAGATACCTCTGTATGCCGGATGTACAACATTCACGCGATTGTCACTGTATTGAGATTGGTCAATTTGAAGGCCAAATTTGGTTGGAGTGATAAAAGTTTCATCGAGTTACTAGAAGTTTTGAAAGATATGCTCCCAAGCGATAACACCTTGCCCGATCGTATGTATGAAGCCAAAAAATACTTTGTCCAATGGGTTTAGAGTATAAAAAGATACATGCTTGCCCTAATGATTGTGTATTATACGTAAAAGAGTTTGAAAGCCTACATGAGTGTCCAAGATGTGGTGTATCGCGTTACAAATTGAAAGACAAGGATGATAATAGCGAATATATTGATAGAAAGAGACCTCCTGCAAAAGTTATATGGTATCTTCCAATTATTCCAAGATTTAAGTGATTGTTTGCCAATGGAGAAGATGCCAAGAATATGATATGGCATTCAACTGCACAAAAACGTGATGGATTGCTTCGTCATCCGGCCAATTCTCCACAGTGGAAGAAAATTGACTGCATATTTCCAAGTTTTGGCAGTGATGCAAGAAATGTTAGACTTGGACTAGCCACAGACGGCATGAATCCTTTTGGTAACTTAACCAGTAATCACAGCTCATGGCCAGTTCTTTTAGTGATTTACAACCTTCCACAATGGTTGATTTTCAATCGCAAGTACGTGATGTTATCCATCATGATTACAGGTCCAAGATAGTCGGGTAATGACATAGATGTTTATCTAAGTCCGTTAATAGATGACTTAAGGCTATTGTGGGAGGAAGGAGTGGATGTGTTTGATGCATATCAACATACATGCAATGTTATTTTGTACTATCAATGACTTCCCAGCATATGGAAACTTGAGTGGCTATAGTGTCAAGGGTCATCATGCTTGTCCTATTTGTGAGGAAGATACAAGTTTTCTACAATTGAAGCATGGAAAAAAGACTGTGTATAATAGGCACAAAAAATTTCTTCCACATAACCACCCATATCGAAGATTGAAGAAAGCTTTTAATGGTCAGCAGGAAGATAAAATTGCCAAACAACCTTTAACTGGTGAACAAGTTTATGAACGGGTTAGAAACATTAATGTTGTCTTTGGAAAGACTAAAAAACAGTCGTCTGATAAAAGCTTGTGGAGAAAGAGATCAATTTTCTTTAACCTTCCATATTGGAGTCATCTAGATGTGAGACATTGCATTGATTTTATGCATGTGGAGAAGAACGTATTTGATAGTCTCATTGGCACACTATTGAACATTAAAGGAAAAACAAAGGATGGAGTCAAAGCTCGTCAAGATCTATGTGAATTGGGAATACGTCCAGAATTACATCCAAGACCTGAAGGCAAGAGAACATATTTACCACCAGACTTGTCACACATTGTCAAAGAAGGAGAAGACTAGTTTATGTCGGTGTCTTCACAAGTATTAAAGTGCCACAAGGATACTCTTCAAATATTAAGAGTCTTGTGTCCATGAAAGATCTGAAGCTAGTTGGGTTAAAGTCGCATGATTGTCACGTTTTGATGCAACAACTCTTACCCGTAGCTATACGTGACATATTGCCAAAGAATCTATGACATGCAATTATGCGTCTTTGTTTCTTCTTCAATGCTATATGTGCCAAAGTAGTTGATGAAAAATCATTGGAGCAGTTGGAAAATGAAGTCGTGGTTATATTATGTCGATTGGAGATGTATTTTCCTCCATCATTTTTTAACATTATGGTGCACTTAATAGTTCATCTTGTAAGAGAGATAAGATTGTGTGGTCCGATTTATTTGAGGTGGATGTACCCAATTGAGCGATGTATGAAGATCTTCAAAGGGTATACAAAGAATCCATATAGACCTGAAGCTTCTATTGTTGAAAGGTATATTGCAGAAGAAGCTATAGAATTTTGTTCTGAATATTTTGGAAAGGCCCTAGCAGTGGGTGTACCTACTCAACGACATGATCATAGAATAAATGGTAAGGGCACTCGTGGGGTAAAAATACAATCAAAAAATGCTAGTGAGTTGACCAGGGTACACTTGTATATTCTAAATAACACAGATGAAGTTCTTCCTTACATATCTGCTCATCAATCAATATTGAAGACCCTCAACCCCAAAATGAGTGAGCGGTGGTTGGTTAATGAACATAATAATACTTTTGTTAGCTGGTTTAAAACAAAAATCTTTTCCGAGGACAATGCATCTAATACTTTGAAATGGCTACCACATGGTCCTAAACAGAACGTCGTGACTTGGACTGGGTATGACATTAACAAATACTCATTCTACACAATGTTACAAGATGAAAAAAGTACAGTCCAAAATAGTGGAGTATCTATTGAGGCGACATCCATGCACTTTTCTAGTTCAAAGGATAAGAACCCAATTATGGCGTCTATGAGTTACTTTGGAGTGATTGAGGAGACTTGGGAGGTTGACTACATTCAATTCAGAGTTCCTATATTCAAATGTAAATGGATTGATATTAATACCTGGTGTTCAAACCGATGAAATGGGATTCACTTTGATAGACCTTAAGAAGATAGGACATAAGGAGGAACCATTCATAATGGCGTACCATGCAAAACAAGTTTTCTATATAACCGATCCATGTAATGACAGATGGTCGATGGTACTCCAAGCAAAAGGGAATGATGTTATGCATGAAGAAGATGATGAATTAGATGATATTATTAACATCCCCACTCCATCACGGATGCCTAGTAGTATTGATGATATGCAAGAAGACTTGGTTCATGCTATTCGTAAAGATCATGATGAAGGCATATGGGAAAACTTAACTATTTAAGTTATGTGTTCATAGATAATTTGTGTTTATATTTAAAAAATGTGATAAATTGTGTTTATATTTCAAATATGTGATAAATTGTGTTTATATTCCAATTTATGCAAAAACTTAACTATTTTTTTTTAACAGGCAAATGGCATCTCTTCCAGCATCTCCTGCGACATCTCCTTCGGCATCTCCACCCCCCCCCCCCCATCTCTAAAGAGGACTCGACAAGCCACATGGTTGAAAAAGTTGATCATTCGTCATATGGCAGGAGATAAATTGGTTGTGAGTGTGGATCCAAAGACTGGAAAAATATCAGGACCACATCACACTCAATTTAGGTCCTACTTGGGTACTCTTGCTAGAGAAAAAGTATGTAATTTTTTAGAGTTTTTAACTTGTTATGCATATATGGTCAGCATATGTAAATGGATTGATATCTAACGTTTTAAGTTCATAATTAGGTATCTATTTTGCATCCATCTTGGGATTATGTGGAGGAGACTTGCAAAAATTTAATTTGGCAAGATATTTTGGTTAGTTTTGTTAACTCGTTAAATTATGTTAAGTTAAGTTAGATCCTAAACTTTGTTATCCTAATTTATTTTGCTGTTTTTGCAGAATCACTTCGATATTGTTAACTCTGAACAAGTTAGGAGAAAAGTCATGTCATCTATTGCCAAAATGTGGAGGCAATTCAAGTCGACATTGACTTCGAAATGGATATTTAATGAGCAAGCCATTAGCAAAGGATTAACTCCTTGTCAGTGTTATGGCATAGATGAGGAGACTTGGAAGCAGTTTTTCAGGAGTAGGACTGGTCCACAATGGGAGGTATGTTACTATTTAAACACTTTGGTATGTTTCCATATTGTCTTATTAATTTAGCACATTGTAATATCATATTATGTTGCAGGAGAAGCGAACAAAAGGAAAGGAGATTCAGAGGCTGAATGTGGCCCCCACTGTCCGTCTCGTGGGGGTATGATTTGTTGACGCAACGCATGATGAAGGAGAAGGCTAAACTCCGAGAAGCCGAGTTAGCCTCTTCTGGTGTAAGCTAGGAAGAAATTTCCCCACCATCTCCTCCAAAGCGTCATCAAAAATGGAAGAGGGCTCGCCAAAAGCCCTCCGGTGAAATGACATCGACGGAGGCCCGCTTGATTGTCGAGCGGATTGTAAGTCAAATTTGTTTCTTTCAACCTCATTAACCATGCTTTGTCATTCATCAATTTTTTTTACAATATATAATGCTCAATTGTAGGATTCTTTAGAGGAGCAAGATACACGGGGAACATTCGTTCCTCGTGGTCATGAAGATATCTTAACTATCGCTATTGGACGCCCGGAACACCCAGGGCGTGTTCGTGCCTGTTGGAGCTGGTGTGGGTATTCGAGCATATTTTGGAGCTCCATCATCGGACCATACCCACACCACATCATTGAGCCAGCAGGAGATGGCGAAGTTGGAGGAGATTCTAACAGTCGAAGCCGAGACCAGCGATGGTTGAAGAGCCGACGACGATGCCGACACCGACCATTACCGCACGAGTTCGGGAGGAGATGATGCATGTATTTGGTTCAAGTCTAGCATCCATAGGTGTCACACAGCCTACCCACCCACCTATGGATGTTCCTCCTCCATCTCGTCGCACGAGTTAGCACTAAGGGTAGTTGTGCTCGAGCCAAATACCGCTGATCAAGAGCTTCTTGCTACTAATCAAGAGGTTGTTGTTGTTGTTGCAGTACACCGACCACTCGTGTATGTGTGGATGATATCTTCATGACAAAAATTCATGTGCATATTAAATAATTAATGTCTTATTTTTGTGTAATCGAGTCAGTGTGAATTTTATGTTGATGAGGATGGATCTCGAACCACGATTGGTGGCGGTTGGTTCAATTGAAGAGGGGCCTCTACAATTCATAGTGTGCCTTTAGCACCTAACTTGGCCAAAGTGGTCATTGAAGAGGTTCGAGATGCTTATGCTCTTGTACCTGTGCCTACAGACGAGGTGATGATAGTGGGACAGGCCCTCCGGACCTTCATTGCATGGCCTAGACATCTAATCAGGCCTATTTTGAAAAAGGTTTGCATATATTTTCCGTTAATTATCATATGTAGTCTCGTACTGTTTTTTATTATTTCTCAAGTCAATGTTATTTTATGTAGGATGTTCGAAGCCACCCCAGCTTACCTAAACTGGATCCTACTTCCCATACTAGTAAAGGTAAGGAAGTAGATGTCCCGGAAAATCCAATTTTTCAACTACTATTTGTTGTCCCACAGCTTGTCTATTCAATCTTTTCAAGTGAAGTGGGATGTTGATAAGTTAGGGGTAGACAATAAGAACTTTCCCCTTTACATTGACCACACTGATGCTGTGGAGATAGAAGTTGGCAATCAGTGTCTAAACATAGCAGTGTTACAATTTTGGACAATGTATGTATTTATTTTTATTTACTAATTATGTTATTTGAAGTTATCGTCATATTTAATGTACATTGAAATGGCTACTTTAGGATGATGAATGAATTGTCGGAGCAAGAACGCACCCAAGATGTGTATGGATTTTTTGAGCCCCAATCCATACAAAAATCAGGAAACAAGAGAGAAGAAGTTCAAATATACATCCAAAATTGGATGATGAAGTCAAGGAAGAAAGTTTACTTGGGTGCTTACTTCTATCAGTAAGTATTTAAGCATATGAAATTATTCACATTAAATTTTATAATGTATTGTATGTATCCTAACTTTTTGTAATGTAAGCGTAAATCATTGGCGGTTGTTGGTTGTTTGCCCAAAGCGAGAATGTTGTGGCTTGGTTCTCGCTCATTGGGCAAGAAACCTAATGCAGATATTAAATACATTGTAAACAGGTACACATTCTTATAATAATTTAAACAATTATTACTTGTTTTGTTACTTAATTGTTTCATTATATCTTGTATTGCACAAGTGCATTTAAGGTTTGCAATACAATTGATGGAGTACACACAAGCAAAAGCACGACTCCAAATTGGATTTTTGTTAATGTAAGTCATTTTATATTTATGTATTATATCATTCATTTTATATGTCAAATTAATATATTATTTTTTGTAGTGTAATAGGCAACCAGGATCTTATGAGTGCGGATATTATGTTATGCACTGGATGTGGCTGATTGTTGTTAGCAAGACTGAGGATACATGGAATCAGGTTTGCTTTGAAAGAATTAATGGTTGAGTTCAAGAGGGGGGGGGTGAATTGAACTTTAAAACTTTTTCGCAAAACTTACTTTCTTTTGGAAGAATGAGTTATCTTTATTCAATCTTTGCAAAGGTAACTCGGTTTAAACACAGCACAATTAAAGACAGAAAATAAAAGAGATGAAAGAAGAATATTAACACACAAATTTATACTTGGTTCACTCTAATCCAGAGCTACATCCAGCTTCTTGACAAACCGATCAAGTTTCACTAATACCAAGTGAAAATTTACAACCAGTAGATACTCACCAATCTACCCCAAGAACTATCTTGCAAACCCACAAGACAGAATCTTGAAAACCACCCAAGTAACCAAACCCAATGCATCGGTACCAAGTGCAGATCACAATCCAACCTGCACAATCACACTTTTACAAAAGAGTATGGAAAGAAAAAACCTGGACTTGAAGTTCTAATTGTCCAGAACAAATTCTAACAGACACTTTCTCTCTTTGATTGACCACAATTTTGATCACAGAGACCTTATGATATGAAAAGATTCTTGAATGCGAAGAAAGTCACATATGAAAGTTTCACAGATTGATTTCACAAGTTTTCTCAAGTAGTGTGTTGTATTGTGTGTTATTCAAAAGATAGATCAATTTCGTATATATAGAGTAAAGCATAGAATCAGAATGTTCCAACTGTCAAAAACTGCTTTCGAGAGTCAAAAGATCGATTAGATTGAAGTAAAACAGCTTTAGAAGAGACTTTGATCGATTAGAACTGAAGTATGATCGATCGGATCGAAGTTATGATCGATCAGAATGAAACTATGATCGATCAGATCGAGTTATGATCGATCAGAATAAAACTATGATCGATCGAATACATTTCAATCGATTAAAACGTCGATTCAATTGATTGATTTCATTTAAAGCTCCATTTCAATCGATTGATTCGAGTTTTTAATGGATTGAAACAACTTAATGAAAAATGACAGTTCTCTGTTTCAATCGATTGAAAATCATTTCAACAGATTAAATTCCTGCAAACACTTAGTTAAAAAATAGTCTCTCTGTTTTAACAGATTAAAAATTATTTCAATAGATTGATTTTCTAAAAACTCTTAGACTGAAAAAATAGTCTTTCTGTTTTAACAAATTGAAAAATATTTTAACAGATTGATTTTCTAAAAACTCTTAGATCGAAAAAATCTTTCCGTTTCAACATGATTTAAAAATTATTTCAACAGATTGAAAAATGCAAAACTTGATATTGAAAATTCATTGAGTTATTTTAACTTGTTGATTCCGCGAATCAATCAATTGAATTTTCGATTATGTATGACCTTTTATTATGTTAAGTGATTTTAACAGATTGAAAATCCTTTTCAACAGATTGAAAAAAAACTTAGTTTATTCTTTTAATACTTAAACGTAAGTTTTTCATGCGTAAAAATGATTTTCAATGAGATGCAACATTTTAAGATGTTTATCACAAAATATAATGGCCTATCAAGAGATTAAGTGCTTAAACTTAAAAAACCTAATCATCTACACACCCACAACCTAAGTTATATCTATGTCTTCATCAAATCCACCAAGTGCTTCAATCTCCCCCTATTTGATGGAGACAAATAACCACTGCACTCGCAAAATAAAAATAACGAGACTGGAGACATATATTTTGTGGTGTGTGTGTAGTGACAGCTTTAAGCAAAATACTTCTCCCCTATTTGATCGCATCAAATAGATTGTTTTAGTTACAGTCCAATGGGGCCACGTGGGTACCCCAAATATAAACCAGAACATAAAAAAAACTATGAAAAGAGAGCAGGATAACAGAAATATTGAAAATCTTCATTCGTCCCCGGGGCCTTGATTGAATTGCAGTTCCACAATCCTGTTGAAAATATCTTCTAGTTGATTATCAATATGCTGGAACCTTGCAATGAAATTTTCATCCAAATAATGTTGCCGAGCCCTCAGAGCAGCAGTCATCTCCATATGCCTCCTTTGGTCGGATTGCGGTTCGCTCATTTGATGTAACATTGTTCTTTCGAACCGAGACAGAGGCGTGCCACTGGTCGGGCGGTGGATTGTATGGAATCATTTCCATTGGGGTCACTTCTTCCATTGGATCGAGACGGACGTGCTTGCAGAAGTTCCGGGAATATCGGTGTTGATTCCTTCCTCTTGCTCTTCTTCTTCACTTTCTTCACTTTTTCCAGACTTCTTCTTTGGAAATCCATTCACCATCAATTTTGATGAACCCCATTTTGTGAAGCACAAAATTATTTATTTCATTTGTTGGTCGGACGATTTCAACAAGTTCTCCTTCTACATCGACACCAAAATGTGTTAAAAATTTAGAAATCGGAATAGCATAGGGATACCCGAAATCACTAAGTCTCTTGGCTTTGATCATGTGATCCTTGATGACGAAGACCCAGTTCACTCGTATTCCGTGATGAATGCGAGTACATCGATACTAAATCTCCTTCATTTAGCACTCGCATGATTGCTCCCCCGGGTGTAAGCCGCCAGAAACGATGAAAGCGAGAATCCTTTCTTCCAGTTTCAACTTCCCAGTGTTGAATGAACTGACGTAATCATGCCTATTCTTCAGGCAAGAGCGGAAATACCGAACTTTATTAAATTCTTCAACATCCGAAGTACATCCTTTGGTGACTTTCACACCTACATCTTTTATTCCAACGAACTTCCTTCCGGACATTAGGTGTTATCTCAATGTCTACTCCTTTTACTTGAGTTATTAGAGTGGAACCTTCAAAGGACAAGTTAGTGAAAAAGACTTTAATTAAGTCGTGGTAAATCCTACCATTCAACTCCGAAACGTCTCGAAGTTTTTGATGTTGCAGTAACTTCCGAATGCCTCTGAATCCTTCGGCATCAAACCAGGAGAACTTTAACATCTTTGGAATGTTGACTTGCTTCCTGCTTAATTCATGGATAAACAAATCCATTTTCTCTTGGTCCCCATTGAACCAAGTTTCAATCCTTCCTCCAACATTCTCGTTCTTGCCTTGCAGTAGAGGACTCACCTCTGCTGGACTTCTTCCTACCGGACTTTGTGCGCTTGAACATACTTGATCTTTGGGATGAGCAGAACGTAGAAGAACCGAGAAAAGAGAAAGTTCAAAGAAGAAAATAATACTATAGGAATGAGAATACACAATCTTTATCAGCTTCAAAAATTTTTTGTCTTTACTCGATTTATTGTTTCGTGCAATGATGATAAAGAGGAGAGAGAATTGCTACTGTACACTTTAATTACCCTCACATCCGATATCCAATCGGAGTCAATCAACTTTTATTGGATATCTTTGATATTTAAGAGAGTAGTTGAAGTTTATCTTGTTGTAAATGCATTCAATCCACTCGCAGAAATTGTTTAGAGACAAAGTACATACAACTAGCCCAAAAAAAATAATCAATTGATATTCCGTGAAACCAATTGATTTTGTAATCGCAGATACTTATAAGTGAAATAAACCGATTGAATTGAAAGTTAAATTGATTGTTTTGTACAAGAAAATTATTCAGAGTACCATTAGTGAATTCAATCGATTAAATCGAAGATTTAATCGATTGATTTATAGAAGAAAGTATGCAGAGCTACAAGGTTAATGAAATAAACCGATTAAAAGTTTATCTAATCGATTGATTTATAGAAGAAAGTATGCAGAGCTACAAGGTTAATGAAATAAACCGATTAAAAGTTTATCTAATCGATTGAACTAATAACATATAAATACCAGAGAGTAAGAATCAGGAAATCAATAGATTATTTCGCAATTTCAATCGATTAAAACAAATAATATCAGTTATTCATGCAATTATTAATCGATTGAACTTGTTATCAGCCTGTTAAGAAAACATACAATCACTGTAACGAATCAGTTATGCAATACTAGATATATCTAGAATTCCTAATTCAGTTCTAAGCATATTAAGTCTATATCTAGGAAGTGGTTTAGTGAATAAATCAGCTAACTGTTTTTCAGATTCAACGAATAAAATCTCACAGTCACCCCTAGATACGTGTTCTCTAATAAAGTGATGTCTAATTTCAATATGCTTAGTTCTAGAGTGTTGAATAGGATTCTTAGTTAAGTTTATTGCACTAGTATTGTCACAAACTAGAGGTACCTTGTTTAGAGTAACTCCATAATCTGTCAATTGTTGCTTGAGGTAGATGCTTTGAGCACAACTGACTCCTAGCCGCAATGTATTCAACTTCGCAATTGACGAGCAACACACGCTTGCTTTTTGTCGTGCCACGATATAAGACTCGCTCCCAAGTAAATGACAAGTACCGAGGTACTTTTTCTCGTCCAATCTACATCCTGCAAAGTCGAATCGGAAAATCCAACAAGTTTAAGGGATGCACCTTCAGGATACCATAGTCCAACATTAACTATTCCCTTAAGGTATTTCAGAATCCTTTTGGCAGCGGTAAGATGTGATTCCTTTGGATTTGCCTGAAATCTTGCACAAAGGCATACACTAAACATAATGTCAGGTCTACTAGCAGTTAGATATAGTAGTGAACCAATCAAACCTCTATATTTAGTTTGATCAACAGGTTTTCCTTTTTCATCTAAGTCTAGACAACAGTTAATAGACATGGGTGTAGAGGACACCTTGCAATTTTGCATATCAAATTTCTTTAACAATTCATTACAGTATTTAGATTGACTAAGAAAAATGCCATTTCTTAATTGTTTAACCTGGAGACCAAGGAAGAAATTCAATTCTCCCATCATAGACATTTCAAATTCACTTTGCATTTCTTTTACAAACTTATTACACATGGCATTATTAGTGGAACCGAAAATGATATCATCCACATACACTCGCACTGAATAATGTCGGTCCAGCATTTCTTAATGAACGAGTTTTATCAACCTCACCTCGCTTGTACCCTTGATCAATTAGGAAGTTACTTAACCTCTCATACCATTGTCTAGGTGCTTGCTTTAAACCATAAAGGGCCTTTTTCAATTTGTAGACATGGTCGGGATGCTTGTGATCTTCAAACCCAGGAGGTTGAGAAACATATACTTCTTCATTGATGAGTCCATTCGGAAAGGCACTCTTTACATCCATCTGTAGTAATCTGAAACCACTTAAACAGGCATAAGCTAATAACAATCTAACGACTTCAAGTCTAGCTACAGGTGCAAAGGTTTCATCAAAATCAATACCCTCTTGTTGGTTATACCCTTTGGCTACCAACCTAGCTTTATTTCTAGTAATAATGCCATGTTCATCTAGCTTGTTTTTGAATACCCACTTAGTACCAATTACATTGATATCTTTGATTTTAGGAACTAATTCCCACACTTTATTTCTTTCAAATTGATTAAGCTCATCATGCATGGCACTAACCCAGTATTCATCATTTAATGCTTCTTTAACTGTCTTAGGCTCTATTTGTGAAATGAATGTCGTATGATTACAGAATTGGTTAAGAGAATGTCTAGTAGATACTCCCTTATTGATTTGCCCGATGACATTGTCTAGGGAGAGATCTCTTGGGACAATCCACTCTTTAGGAAGCTCTTCCAGAACATCTTCTTCCTGTTCTTCGATAATTGTTGGTGGATCAGCTTTTGTAGGGTCCACTCGATGGATCATCTTCTTCAACGAGTACAATCGATCTGTGTTTCTGGCATGTTTCAACCGATAAGAATTATCAGCTTAATTCTTCTTCATCTGCAGCATTCGTTGTTCTATTCCGCACCACTCGAGAAGACTCATTAAACACAACATGTACTCGATTCTTCAACCGATTTCAATCTTAAATTGTAAACTCTATATGCATGACCGTGAGTTGAGTAACCAAGAAAGATTCCTTTGTCGATTTCTCATCAAACTTGCCAATATTTTCTTTCCCATTGTTTAAAACAAAACATGTACATCCAAAAACCCCGAAATAGTTTATGTTGGGTTTTCTTCCTTTGTACAGTTCATATGGAGTTTTCTTGAGCATGGGTCTAATCAAGACTCTATTCAAAACATGACAAGCAGTGTTCATCGCATCTGCCCAAAAGTATTTAGGTAAAGAATTTTCACACAACATTGTTCTAGCAAGTTCCACAATAGATCTGTTCTTTCTTTCCACAATACCGTTCGTTGAGGAGTTCTTGGAGCGAGAAAAATTGTGTTTTATGCCAAACTTTTCACAAAATGATTCAAACTTTTCATTTACAAATTCTCCACCATTGTCACTTTGAATAGATGTAATGAAATACCCTTTTTCATTATGTAAAACCTTGGCAAGCTTTTTGAAAGATTTGTAAGAATCGGATTTGGCCTTTAGAAAAACAATTCGGTAAATCGGAAAAGTCATCAACAATTACCATGATATAAAGATTACCACCTAGGCTTTTATTCCTTGAAGGACCAACCAAATCCATGTGAAGCAGTTCCAAAGGTTTGGAAGTTGAAATAATGTTTTTGTTTGAAAAAGATTTTCTAGTTTGTTTGCCTTTCAAACAAGCTTCACAGATTTTGTCTTTCAAGATTTGAAGCTTAGGCGACCCGTAAACTAATTCTTTTGAAATCGGTTTGTCAAGATGGTTAAGATGTATATGAGCAAGTCTTCTATGCCACAACCAAGATTCTTCTTCTTTAGTAAGAAGACAACTTTGAGATGATATAGACTGTTTGATATCTAACATGTATATATTGTTTAACCTCTTACCTACCAACATTACCGTGTCGGATTCCGGCTCACGGATAAGGCACTTTTCCGGTTTGAAAATGACTTTGTGACCAAGATCACATAACCGACTTATGCTTATCAGATTGTGCTTGAGACCTTCAACAAGAAGAACATTGTGAATGATTACTGATTCACCATCACCAATATCTCCGAACCTAGAATTCTTCCTCTCGTTGTTGTCTCCATAAGTCACATGACCTCCATTCTTCAATTTCAAACTTCCGGAATTTTGAAATGTCACCTGTCATGTGCCTTGAGCATCCGCTGTCTAGATACCAAAGGGACTCTTGTTGCTGTTCCTGAAAGATCAAACATCAAGTATTTGGTACCCTTATGTATTTTGGGTCCTTAGGAGTCAAATTTTCCGTTTAACATGTTTTGGAACCCATCTCTTCCTACCTTGCGGCACAAAATATTTTCTAGCATGACAAAATTTTATAGTATGTCCTTTCTTCATGCAAGTAATGACAAGATGAGAAGGGGAATGCTCGTTGTTTTTCTCGTATGAAAAGAAGTTCAAATATTTTTTAGTTTTTACCCCATTCTTAGGTTTGTACCCGATTCCGAATGTTCAAACACACAATTTTGAGACCCAAGAAGTGCATCTAAATTGTCTTTACCTTGAGTAAATTTTGTCAAAGTTTTAGTCAAGTAATCAACCTTATTTTGTAAAACAATACACTTCTCACAATTCTTATTAACAACAACATTATCCGCAGATGAATAGATAATATCTAGATGTTCTAAATCTGTTTTGCTTTCTAATAGTTCATTTTCCGAACTTTAACTCTATTTTCTAACCAGTTATTTAAACCTTTCAACCGATTATTTGTATGAGATAAATTTCTGGCTTCACTATGCATTTCATTGAAAGCATTCGAGTAATGTGTTGTAATTCATTTCATTCTCTGTAGGAGTTGAACTTACATGTGATGAAGAGGATTCACGACCGACCATCAAACACAGGTTCACCTCTTCACTTTCGGATTCGGAGCTGGAAGATGAATCATTGTCTTGCCAGGCTATATAGGCCTTTTTCCCTTTGTGTCTTGATTCTTTCTTGTTCCGATTCTTGGTCTTTTCCGGACATTCACTCTTTATGTGACCCTGTTTACCACAAGAATAACAAGTAATAGAATTTTGAACAGATTCGGTCTTTTTATCATTGTACCTTTTTACTTGACCAGTTCTGTTCTTTCTTCTAAGAAATTTTCCAAATTTCTTAACCAACAAAGTCGAGTTCTCTCGATTCATCTTCTTCGGATCCATTGTTTTCTTCAATTGTCTTGAGAACAATATTTCTACTTTTCTTTTCTGCATTCTCTTGTTCTTTGAACCGATTGATTTCCAACTCATGTTCCCTCAACTTACCAAAAAGTGAAGTCTGTAGTCATTTCAATCAAGTCTCTTGATTCGGATATAGCTGTCACCTTTGGTTGCCACGTTCGTCCAAACACTTTAAGATTTTGATGTTCAACTCTTCTTTGTCAAAAGTCTTTCCTAACCCAATTAGATGATTGACTATGTGCGTGAACCTTTTCTCGCACATCCGCAATTGTTTCTCCTTGCTGCATTTTAAACAACTCATAGTCCCCGATTAACTCATGCTTTCTTGCCCTTTTCACATCGGATGTTCCTTCATGTGTAACCTCTAAAATTTCCCACATCTCTTTGGCGAGGCACACCGAGACACCCCGAAAAACTCATCAAGATTTAAAGCGAGAGGTAATAATATTTTTTGCGATATAATCATATTGGACTCTCCTATTTTCTACATCAGTTAATTCAGCCCAATCTTTTTCGACTACTTTACCATCTACAGTATGAGTTGGTTTGTAAGGACCATTAACAATTGTTTCCCAAATGCCTCTATCAAGAGATTCAATAAAGATTTTCATTCTAACCTTCCGGAAAGAATAATTCACACCGAAAAAAGTGGAGGCCTGTTTATGGAGGCTCCTTCGAAAAAGTCATCTTTCCCTCGACCATTGGACCGATTTCTTGAGTAACTTACAAGAACCAGCTCTGGTACCAATTAAAAGAATTAATGGTTGAGTTCAAGAGGGGGGTGAATTGAACTTTAAAACTTTTTCGCAAAACTTACTTTCTTTTGGAAGAATGAGTTATCTTTATTCAATCTTTGCAAAGGTAACTCGGTTTAAACACAACGACAATTAAAGACGAGAAAATAAAAGAGATGAAAGAAGAATATTAACACACAAATTTATACTTGGTTCACTCTAATCCAGAGCTACATCCAGTTCTTGACAAACCGACCAAGTTTCACTAATACCAAGTGAAAATTTACAACCAGTAGATACTCACCAATCTACCCCAAGAACTATCTTGCAAACCCACAAGACGAGAATCTTGAAAACCACCCAAGTAACCAAACCCGAGTCATCGTACCAAGTGCAGATCACAATCCAACCTGCACAATCACACTTTTACAAAAGAGTATGGAAAGAAAAAACCTGGACTTGAAGTTCTAATTGTCCAGAACAAATTCTAACAGACACTTTCTCTCTTTGATTGACCACAATTTTGATCACGAGCACCTTATGATATGAAAAGATTCTTGAATGCGGAGAAAGTCACATATGAAAGTTTCACAGATTGATTTCACAAGTTTTCTCAAGTAGTGTGTTGTATTGTGTGTTATTCAAAAGATAGATCAATTCCGTATATATAGAGTAAAGCATAGAATCAGAATGTTCCAAGCTGTCAAAAACTGTTTCAGAGAGTCAAAAGATCGATTAGATTGAAGTAAAACAGTTTAGAAGAGACTTTGATCGATTAGAACTGAAGTATGATCGATCAGACCGAGTTATGATCGATCAGAATGAAACTATGATCGATCAGACCGAGTTATGATCGATCAGAATAAAACTATGATCGATCAGAATACATTTCAATCGATTAAAACGTCGATTCAATTGATTGATTTCATTTAAAGCTCCATTTCAATCGATTGATTCGAGTTTTTAATGGATTGAAACAACTTAATGAAAAATGACAGTTCTCTGTTTCAATCGATTGAAAATCATTTCAACAGATTAAATTCCTGCAAACACTTAGTTAAAAAATAGTCTCTCTGTTTTAACAGATTAAAAATTATTTCAATAGATTGATTTTCTGAAAAACTCTTAGACTGAAAAAATAGTCTTTCTGTTTTAACAGATTGAAAAATATTTTAACAGATTGATTTTCTAAAAACTCTTAGACTGAAAAAATCTTTCTGTTTCAACAGATTTAAAAATTATTTCAACAGATTGAAAAATGCAAAACTTGATATTGAAAATTCATTGAGTTATTTTAACTTGTTGATTCCGCGAATCAATCAATTGAATTTTCGATTATGTATGACCTTTTATTATGTTAAGTGATTTTAACAGATTGAAAATCCTTTTCAACAGATTGAAAAAAAACTTAGTTTATTCTTTTAATACTTAAACGTAAGTTTTTCATGCAGAAAAATGATTTTCAATGAGATGCAACATTTTAAGATGCTTATCACAAAATATAATGGCCTATTAAGAGATTAAGTGCTTAAACTTAAAAAACCTAATCATCTACACACCCACAACCTAAGTTATATCTATGTCTTCATCAAATCCACCAAGTGCTTCATGCTTAAATTTAGTATTCAATAAAATTAAATATTGTGTCATTGGATACTCTGTTAAATTATCTTTTTTCTTGTAACAGGTATTTTCAGACAGCGAAGCATTGCCCATAGAGACCATTGACGATATTAGAAACACCTGGGCCGATAAGTTTGTTAAAGTTAGAAGTAGGCAAATTTAGTTATTAATTTAGTAGTTAGTTTAGTAGTTAGTTTAGTAGTTAGTTTAGTAGTTAGTTTTAGTAGTTAGTTTAGTAGTTAGTTTAGTACTTAGTTTAGTTAGTTTACTAGTTAGTTTACTAGTTAGTTTATTAGTTAGATTAGTAGTTAGAGTATTTGGTAGATAAGTAGTTGGATACATATTTGTAATTTTGGATACAATTTTATTTTTGGAGGCACATTCAATTAGTTTATATCTTGTATATTGTCTGCATGGGTTGTATTCAAAATTGCAGGTATTGTATACAAACATTGGGATACCCTGTATAAACAAAGCGGCCATTTAAAAAAAAATAGACTTTCTACGTCGGTTGTGTCAATAACCGACGTAGAAAATAATAATATCAACGTCGGTTTTTACCATAACCGACGTAGTTAAACCCCCAAATGCAGTGTCGTTTATATTCAGCATTTCTACGTCGGTTCTATATACCCGACGTTGAAAGTATTCACTTTCAACGTCGCCTGATACAACGTCGGTTATATAACCGCCATTGAAAGCCTTATATAACCGACGTTGAAAGTCATATCTGTAGCAGTGTTATGTTGTTGGTTTGGAGCCCTATTATGGAAAATGTTTGCTGCATAAGCTTGTGGAGCTCCAGAACCTGTAGACTCATGCAATAATTGGCAGCAATCAGTGGGATGCTCAATTGAAGTACAAATGCCACAAACCCTTGCAGGTGGTGTAGGTCTCTGATTTGTAGCAAGTTGGGAGACTAGGGTGGTGAGGGCATCAATCTTACTTTCTAGCTTCTTCTCCACTAAATCTGATGAACCCACATCATGTACACCTCTAAGGACTATGGCATCACTCCTCATGTTAAATTGCTGGGAATTGGATGTCATCTTCTCAATTAAACCTCAGGTGTCATGTCTCCTAAAGCTCCTCCACTAGTCTGCATCTATCATACTCCTATCCATTGTGTTCATCCCCTCATAAAAGTATTGCGACGATGAGCTGTTCGATATTTGGTGGTGAGGGCAACTTGCACAAAGTCTCTTGAACCTCTCCCAATACTTGTATAAGCTCTCTCCCATTTGTTGCACGATACCGATATATCCTTCCTGATGGAGGTGGTCCTGGAAGCGAGGAAAAATTTCTCTAGAAAGACTCTATTCGGATCATCCCGACTCATTATGGAACCAGGAGCTAAGTAGTACAACCGAGTCTTTGGCAAGATCCTCCAAAGAGAAAGGAAAAGCCTTCGGGTATATGTGATCTTCGAGGAACATTTTGTGGCTTCATGGTGGAGCGAGACTATATGGAACTCCTTGAGATGCTTGTGTGGATCCTCACCTACACGACCATGAAACTTGGGCAACAAATGGATTAGTCCAGTTTTAAGCACAAATGGTACATCCTCTTCGGGATATTGGATACATAAATTTGCATAAGTGAAATCAGGTGCAGCCATCTCCCCGAGAGTCCTCTCACGAGGTCCAATAGGTTGATCACCCATGTTATTAGTTTGGAAATTATCGGAAGAAGGTATATTAGGTGCGAGTATTCTCACTATGACTATCTAATGGTTCGGACTCAAGAGATGAATTCCTAGAATGTCTAACTAATTTATGAAAGGTTCTCTCTATCTCGGGATCAAAAGGTTGTAAAAGGTCGGGATTGCTCCTAGTCATGCACTATATTCAACAATTCATGTATTTCCCAAGAGTTAAAAAAAATCTAAAAAGAAATCAATTATTTACTAGAATGACAACGGTAGACCGTGAATAAGTACACCGGGTAGGTTCCCAGGAAAGAGAGGTGGGTCACTAATGGACACACTTAAGTACCAAGTCTTTCCTAGCCAAAACCCTCCTAGACATGCACTCTCACACTACCAAGCTATATGCAGAGTTTCCGATGAGAATGGAAATTATAATTTTTTTAAATAAAGCTAGAAAAACAAATTAGAGATGAAATTGTTTTTTGAATTATTATTTATATTTATTTTTTATTTTTTGTTATATATATATATATATATATATATATATATATTTTAACCCAAAAGAGTTTTAGAACAATAGTGGGCTATCAAAATAGTATTAAGAGAAGTAAAAATGTTAAATTAAATAGAAAATCAAATAAAATATTCAAATAACTAGCAATCAAATAAAATATTAAAAACTAGCAATCTAATAAAATATTTAAATAATTGAAAATCAAATAAAATATTTAAATAACTGAAAATCAAATAAAATATTTAAATAACTAAAAATCAAATAAAATATTCAAATAACAGACAAATCAATTAAAATATCCAAATAACGACAAATCAAATAAAATATTCAAACAACTAACAATCAAATAAAATATTTAAATAACTAAAAATCAAATAAAATATTAAAAACTAACAATCAAATAAAATATTTAAATAACTAAAAATCAAATAAAATATCCAAATAATAGCAAACCAAATAAAATATTAAATAACCGACAATCAAATAAAATATCCAAATAACAAGAAATCAAATAAAATATTCAAATAACTGAAAATGAAATAAAATATTTAAATAAAAAAAAAACAAAAACAAAAGCAGAAAATAAAAATTGAAAACCTAGACAAAAATCTTGGTCCTCAAGCAACGACGACAAATTTGATCGATGTCATACTCGGTCAAATAATTAAAACAGAATAAATGTAGTACTAGGAAGCTTTCCTAGGTCGTCTCCCAAAGACCACGAATTTCTATCAAAGCTTATCAATTTTTAAAATTAGAACAGTAACAAAAAAATGGAGTTTTTCAAGAATTAAAATATTAGATGAAACAGAACAAAAGCAGATTATAAAAATGCGGATTAAAACTAGATTAAAATGCAATTGATTTCCTGATTCTAATGCAAGTGTCACTTATCCTAGATTACGAAATTAATTCGAAATTAACCAACTAAGCGAAGATAAATCCCAAATTATATTCTAATTCGAAATTAATCAACTAAGCGAAGATTAATCTCAAATTAGCTTTAACCCTTGTTCCAATATGAAATTAACCAACTAAGCGAAGATTAATCCCAAATTTTCCTTAACCCTTATTCCAACATGAAATTAACCAACTAAGTGAAGATTAACCCCAAATTATCCTTATATAATTAAGCATTGCATACATCACATAATCTCATCTCTAACACAGAATTAATCAAATTGTGATATTAGTTTCGGTTTATTAAGCATAAACAGATTATAATTCAACACTGAGATTAGAATATGAAGAGTTAAGAGAACAAACAAAATGAAATTGAAGAATAAAACCTCAAAGATCTACTTGATTCTTCTCAGAAAATCAATACAAGATTTAGCTATCCATGGAAAGTTGAAAACGCAATAGAAGAAACATAATTAAAATTGAAACAAGAATTTAAAAATAATGACAGAAGAGTAAACAAACTTGAATATAAATTGCAGAAGATGAAAGGAGGCTGTGTGGTGGTTTCATGGCAGCAAAAAACGAAATTGAACCAAACTTTTAATGAGCCTTGAGCAGTCCAAATTAAAATGCAGAGAAAACCAGCATGAAAACAGACGTAAAACAGAACTACAGTCGCTGCCTGTCTCCTCCTCCTATTGCTCCTCTAAAAATATCAGCCTACCCTAACCCTAGAGTCCCCTAGGAATGGGCCCCAGCTGGCCCACACGGGATTACACATCAAACAAACCCTAGCTGACGTGGCAATCATTAATATGATGTGGAAATAGCAGGTGACGTGGCAGGTGACGTGGCAGTGACATGGCAGGTGACGTGGCAACTGACATGGCAATGATGTGGAAACTCTCTTCATCTCAATATTAATGTCCATACTTCAAAATTGTTTCACCAAAAATACCTAAAAATAATTAGAAACGAAAATTAGACCAATTAATGCTAAATTAAGCAAAATTTGGAATAATGGCCCAATGAAGCCCAATCAATGAAAATGCACTAATAATAGACAATTAAACATAATGCACCAATTAAGAAAAGTACATAAAGATAAGAAAATATGGGAAAATAATGGCTCATCAGCGAGACGGTCGTCTCGCCACTTGCCCATGGCAAGACCCCCCTCCCGTTTGGCGAGAAGGCCTTCTCGCCACTTGGAAAATTGAGACCGTTGTCTCGCCAATCAAGACCGTCGTCTCGCCATTGATTCAAGGCGAGATCACCATCCCGAATGGCGAGACCGCCATCTCGACCTTGCCAGTCGAGATCGCCGTGTCGACCTGACAGGCGCAAATCCCTATAAATAGTGAGCGCTCCCCCCTTCATTTAACAGTTCTTCCACTTCTCCTCTTGCCATTTCTCAAAATTCTTCTTTTAGAGCCCCTCCGAAGCATTTCCAGAGTTTCTGAGAGTTTTAGAGATTTTTTATAGCGTTTCGAGAAGGATTTCAACGTTGTAAGAGCGAAGGGCTGCCAAAACGCACCCTATTTTTTTCGAGAATCAATCAAAAGCTTGCTCCAGAGGTTTCTTCACTCTCTCCCTCTCTTTTACTGTCTTTTTATTCATATTAAATTGTGTAATAGACTTTAGGGTCATGTAGTCATTATTTTAATTCCGCAAATAAAAGGGTAAAAACGTCTTTTCAAAAGTTTACTTATAAAATAACTGGCCTATCATAGGGAACCCGAAAGGGACGTCGTAAGGGAATTAATACCTCCCTTACACGTAACTAACTCCCTTACCCAACTTTGGTTTTAACGACCAAAGTTGGTTTTTCAAAAAACCAACGCCTTTTCTTTCATTTTTCGATGTTTCTGGTAAAAACATCGGTGGCGACTCCATAAGAACCCTTTCAAATTTGTTCTTAGGTCAGCCCGGTTATCAGACGATCTAAGAACGACCTTTCGAAAACCTCGCCCTTAGGTTTAGCCCGGTTATCGGACAACCTAAAGGTGTTGTAACATCACCCATAAAAACGCGAAAAATGGAAAGTCAGAAACCATTGCGTCGCTCTGACCGCCTCTTTTTGACGGTAGTGACAAGAGGTGAAATGAAGGCTTCCTATATATAGGGAACAAGAAAAACGGTCATATTTGGGTGAAAGAGTGCCAAAATAGCCATTTGAAACGGCTAGTTCATCAAAACGTGCCAGTTTAATCGATTAAAGCTTCGGTTAATCGATTAAACCATCAACTGAACCAAATAATCGATTAACTGATGCTGTTAATTGATTAAATGAGCAGATAATCGATTATTGCTTGAAATAATCAATTATTCCAGAGAGAAACTTCAGATTTTGAACATTTAGGTGCATATAATTGATTATTGCTTCAAATAATCGATTATTCTAGAGAGATCATCAAACTTTTAAGGTTTAGACACATGATAATCGATTAAAACCCTACATAATCGATTATTACAATACAATCATGCAAAAATTGATTAATTAAGCAGAATTTAAGCTATTTCTAATATTCCTAAGTCTCTTCTAAGATCATAAAATCTATCCTTGGGAAGAGGTTTAGTAAAAATATCTGCTAATTGATGCTTTGTATCAACATATTCGATTTTACAATTTCCTTTATTAATATGATCTCTTAAGAAGTGATGTTTGATCTCTATATGCTTAGTTCTAGAGTGCATTACTGGATTCGTAGTAAGATTTATTGCACTTGTATTATCACACATCAAAGGAATATCACTTAGAAAGATACTATAGTCTTCTAATTGTTGTTTCATCCATAAAATTTGAGGACAACAATTACCAGCTGCAATATATTCAGCTTCAGTAGTGGATAAAGCAACACATGCTTGTTTCTTATAATGCCAAGATACTAAGGATGATCCTAACAAATGACATGTTCCACTAGTACTCTTTCTATCTATTTTACATCCACCATAATCAACATCAGAATATCCTATTAAACTAGGAGAAGCTTCAGATGGATACCATAAACCAAAACCTGTAGTTCCTTTTAAATATTTTAAAATTCTTTTTACTGCAGTTAAATGAGATTCTTTTGGACATGCTTGAAATCTAGCACACACACAAACAGAATGTATAATATCAGGTCTACTTGCAGTTAAGTATAATAGTGAACCTATCATACCTCTATACATAGATTGATTTATTTCCAAACCTGATTCATCCTTGTCTAAATAGCATGAAGTTCCCATGGGTGTGTTAGCTTCCTTGGAAGTGTTCATTCCAAATTTCTTGAGAATCTCTTTGTAGTATTTAGACTGAAGCACAAAAATGCCATCTTTAAGTTGTTTAATTTGAAGTCCAAGGAAGAATGTTAATTCTTCCATCATTGACATTTCAAATTCTCCCTGCATTATCTTAGCAAATTCTACACATAAGGAATTATCAGTTGATCCAAAAAATGATATCATCAACATATACTTGAACTAATAAGATATGTTCTTTTACTTTCTTAATAAACAAAGTGGAATCAATTTTTCCTCTAGAAAAATCATTTGAAGTTAGAAAACTACTTAATCTTTCATACCAAGACCTAGGAGCTTGTTTTAAACCATATAAGGCTTTCTTCAATTTAAAAATATGGTTGGGATATTTAAAATCTTCAAATCCAGGGGGTTGTTCTACATATACTTCCTCTTCGATATAGTTTAAATTTCATCAATGAGGCATAAGCAAGAAGTAGGCGTATAGCCTCTAACCTTCCTCCTAACAGTAACCTTCCTCATAAGTTTCATCATAATCAATACCTTCCTCCTAACAGTAACCTTTAGCAACAAGTCTGGCTTTGTTCTTTGTTATATTTCCATCTTCATCAAGTTTGTTTCTAAAATACCCATTTTGTTCCAATTACTTGATGTGATTCTTCTCTTGGAATTAATTCCCAGACTTGATTCCTTTCAAATTGATTAAGTTCTTCTTGCATTGATATGCACCATTGGTCATCTTTAAGAGCTTCTTCAACACTTTTGGGTTCTATATGTGAAACAAAAGCTAAAGACATGCAAAAATTTGTCATATTTCTTGTTCTTACCCCTTTTGAGATATCACCAATTATATTGTCCATTGAGAGTCCTCTTGGTGATTGCCATTCTTTTGCTAATTCAGTTGGTTGAGATGACTCATTCTCATTCAAATACATTTCTTGTAGAGCTCTCTTATGTACTCATCATCACCTGCAAGTTCTTTATTTGACTCAAGAGGATTTCCCTCAAGGTCTACAATTTCATCAAAGGTGACATGCATAGATTCTTCAACATTTAAAGTTCTTCTGTTGAAAACTCTATATGCTTTGCTAGTTAGTGAATAACCTAAGAAAATGTCCTCATCGACTTTTGAGTCAAATTTTCCTAAGTTATCTTTTCCATTATTTAAAACAAAGCATTTACATCCAAATATTTTTAAATGAGCAACATTAGGCTTTCTACCATTTAACAGTTCATAAGGAGTTGATTTTATAATTGGCCTAATAAGCATCCTATTCAACACATAACATGAAATAATTACAGCAACAACCCAAAAATACTTAGGAACATTTGATTCATTTAACATTGTTCTAGCAAGTTCCTCTAGTGATCTATTTTTCCTTTCTACTACACCATTTTGTTGGGGAGTCCTAGGTGCAGAAAAATTATGCAAAATTTCATTTTCCTCACAATAATTTTCAAACCATTCATTTTGAAACTCTCCACCATGGTCACTTCTTAACACCTTAATTCTTAAGTCTTTCTCATTTTGAATTTGCTTTGCAAACTTCCTAAAGACCTTAAAAGCTTCACTTTTCAATGTTAAGAAAAATTTCCAAGTATATCTAGAAAAATTATCAACAATCACAGGAGCATAATAATTTTCACCAAAACTTTTTATCCTAGATGGACCAAATAAATCTAAGTGTAATAATTCTAAAGGTTTTGATGTGGAAATAACATTCTTAGATTTAAAGGATGATTTCACTTGTTTACCTTTTTGACATGCATCACAAAATCTATCTTTTTCAAATTTTAACTTAGGCAAACCAACAACTAAGTCCTTTGATATTAATTGATGCATATTTATATGAGTCGCTCTCTTATGCCATAACCATGGGTTTTCTTCCTTAGCAACTAAGCATGTTATACTAGTATCATGTATACAATCCAAATCAATCAAATAGATATTATTATGCCTAATGCCTTTCAATGCTACATTTTTACAATTCACTAAATGTATGGTACAAAACTTACTTTCAAATATTACCTTGAATCCTTTGTCACAAAGTTGACTTATACTTAGGAGATTATGTTTTAGCCCATCAACAAGAAACACATACTTTATCTCCAAAGTGTTTGCACCACCAATGTTTCGATTCCAAGTATCTTTCCTTTGTTGTTGTCCCCATAGGTTACATATCCTTGTTCTTTAGCTTTGAAACTTACAAATTTCGTTTTTTCTCCGGTCATATGTTTTGAGCATCAATTATCACTACAAGAAAATCGCAGTATATCAGACGGATATTTACCGACGAATTTGTAGCCGTCGGAAAATAATCATTACCGACGGAAATTACCGACGGATATAAAATATTTTTGAAATTTGATGTTACCGACGGATATATCCGTCGGTAAATCCTTCGGTAAATTAACAATTAATTATCGACGGATATATCCGGTCGGTAAATTCATCCGTAAATTAACAATTATTTACCGAACGGATATATCCGTCGGTAAAATTAGATAATATAATTTAATTATTCACCTAATTAAAAGATAAAATATTTTGATTTAATAATTTAATTTAATCATAATTAGATTAATTTATAATAATTTATTAAATTAAATAATTTTAAAATAAATAAATTATAATTATATATATATATATATATATAAATATATAAAAATATATAAATATATAAATATATAAAAATATATAAATTTATAAATATATAAATATATGAATATATAAATATATAAATATATAAAAATATAAAAATATAAAAATATAAAAATATATAAACATATAAATTTATAAATATATAAATATATAAATATATAAATATATAAATATATAAATATATAAATATATAAATATATAAATATATAAATATATAAATATATAAATTTATAAATATATAAATATATAAATTTATAAATATATAAATATATAAATATATAAATATATAAATATATAAATTTATAAATATATAAATATATAAATATGTAAATTTATAAATATATAAATATATAAATATATAAATATATAAATTTATAAATAGATAAATATATAAATATATAGATATATAAATATATAGATATATAAATATATAGATATATAAATATATAGATATATAAATATATAGATATATAAATATATAGATATATAAATATATAGATATATAAATATATAGATATATAAATATATAGATATATAAATATATAGATATATAAATATATAGATATATAAATATATAGATATATAAATATATAGATATATAAATATATAGATATATAAATATATAGATATATAAATATATAGATATATAAATATATAGATATATAAATATATAGATATATAAATATATAGATATATAAATATATAAATATATAAATATATAAATATAATTTATTTGTAAATTGTTATCAAGAAATTCTAGTAGCTTAGTGGTTGGAGTATCGGTCTCGACTCTAAGGTACTGGGTTCGAATCCTCGCCAATGACATTTCTCTTAAACCGATAATAATTCAAAGCTATGAAAATATAATATGAAGAAATAATAAATAATGGGGATATAAAGGGGATGGGTTTCTATAAAAAAATATGCTATAAATAAGTAAAATATTTAATAAATAATAAAATTATTACCGACGGACTATTAGATCCGTCTGTAATAGTTACCGACAACTGAATTTCCGACGGATTTTTGGTCGTCGGAATTCCGTCGGTAATATCCATTTACCGATGGATTTTTGTTATTACCGACGGATTTTGACCATCGGTAATTTTAATATTTTTTGTAGTGTATCAAGATACCACATAGACTTCTTGGATTTGGAAGTTTCCTACAAAATAAGAACATAGTAATCTTAGGTCCCCATAACTTTTGGGTCCTTGGGGTTAGAGACAAACAAATCATTTAACTATAGGAACCCAAACATATTTTCCTTTAGGAACACCAAAATGCTTAATTCTACATCTATTTGAAGTATGACCATGTTTCATACAATAAAAGCATGCATTATATGTAATTTTAGAATATGATACATTTCTAACTATTGACATTTTAGTTCCTTTTTCAACCCATAGAGGAAAAGGAAACCATAGAAACAAAAATTGTATGTATAGATGAGAATGATGATAAGAATATAGTATGTGCATCGTGTAAAGAGTATGAACATGATATTGACTTACTTAGACATTTGCTTGATAAAGCTAAAAAGGAATTAAGTGATAGTTATAAGAATAAGGATAGTGTTCAAATTAAAGAAAATTGTCATGTTCCTTTGAAAAAGCCTAAAAGTAAAAATAGAAGAGTATGGGTTGAAAAAGGAACTAAAACTTCAATAGTTAGAAATGTATCATATTCTAAAATTACACCTAATGCATGCTTTTATTGTATGAAACATGGTCATACTTCAAATAGATGTAAAATCAAACATTTTGGTGTTCCTAAAGGAAAATATATTTGGGTTCCTATAGTTAAATGAATTGTTCGTCTCTTGTATTTATTCAAAGAAAATTGATCATTTAGTATGTTTTAAATAGAATGCTCATTAGGTCAATTATAAAATCAACTCCCTATGAATTGTTAAATGGTAGAAAGCCTAATGTTGCTCTTTTGAAAATTTTTGGATGTAAGTGCTTTGTGTTAAATAATGGAAAGGACAACTTAGGAAAATTTGACTCAAAAGACGATGAGGGAATTTTCTTAGGTTATTCGTTAACTAGAAAGGCATATAGGATGTTTAATAGGAGAACTTTGAATATAGAAGAATCTATACATGTTACCTTTGATGAGATTGTAGACCTTGGGGGAAATCCTCTTGAGTCAAATAAAGAACTTGCAGGTGATGATGAATATATAAGAGAAGCTCTTGATGAATTATATTTGGAAGAAAATGAGCCTTCTCAAACGCATGAATTAGTAAAAGAATGGCAATCACCTAGAGGACTCTCAATGGACAACATCATAGGTGACATCTCAAAAGGGGTAAGAACTAGAAATATGACAAATTTCTGTATGTCTGTTGCTTTTGTGTCACAGATTGAACCTAAAAACATTGAGGAAGCACTTAAAGATGATCAATGGTGCATAGCCATGCAAGAAGAACTTAACCAATTTGAAAGGAATCAAGTCTGGGAATTAATCCCAAGAGAAGAGTCACATCAAGTTATTGGAACTAAATGGGTATTCAGAAATAAGCTTGATGAAGATGGAAACATAACAAAGAATAAAGTCAGACTTGTTGCAAAAGGCTATTGTCAGGAGGAAGGTATAGATTATGATGAAACTTATGCTCCAGTTGCCAGGTTAGAGGCTATACGCCTACTTCTTGCTTATGCATCTATGATGAAATTTAAATTATATCAAATGGATGTAAAGAGTGCATTTTTAAATGGTTTTATTAAAGAAGAAGTGTATGTAGAGCAACCCCCTGGATTTGAGGATTTTAATTATCCTAATCATATTTTCAAATTAAAGAAAGCATTATATGGGTTGAAACAAGCTCCTAGATCTTGGTATGAAAGATTAAGTAGTTTCCTAACTGCAAATGATTTTTCAAGAGGAAAAATTGATTCTACACTATTCATTAAGAAAGTTAAAGAACATATCTTATTGGTCCAGGTATATGTTGATGATATAATTTTTGGATCAACTGATAATTCGTTATGTGTAGAATTTGCTAAGATAATGCAAGGAGAGTTTGAAATGTCTATGATGGGAGAATTGACATTCATCCTTGGACTACAAATCAAGCAACTTAAAGATGACATTTTCATCTCTCAAACCAAATACTGCAAAGAGATACTTAAAAAATTTGGAATGGACACCTCAAAGGAAGCTAACACACCCATGGGGACTTCATGCTATCTAGACAAGGATGAATCAGGTTTGGAAGTTAATCAATCTATGTATAGAGATATGATAGGTTCACTGTTATACTTGACTGCAAGTAGACCTGATATTATGCATTCTATCTGTGTCTGTGCTAGATTTCAGGCTTGTCCAAAAGAATCTCACCTAATTGCAGTAAAACATATTTTAAAATACTTAAAAGGAACTACTGGTTTTGGTTTGTGGTATCCATCTGATGCGTGTATTAGTTTAATAGGATATTCTGATGCTGATTATGGTGGATGTAAAATTGATAGAAAAAGCACTAGTGGGACATGTCATTTGCTAGGTTCATCCTTAATATCTTGGCATTCTAAGAAACATGCATGTGTTGCTTTGTCTACCACTGAAGCTTAATATATTGCAGCTGGTAGTTGTTGTGCTCAAATTCTGTGAATGAAACAACAGTTAGAAGATTACAGTATCTTTTTAAATGACATTCCTTTGATGTGTGATAATACGAGTGCAATAAATCTAACTAAGAATCCAGTAATGCACTCTAGGACTAAACATATAGAAATAAGACATCACTTTTTAAGAGATCATATCAGCAAAGGAAACTGTAAAATAGAGTATGTAGATACCAAACGTCAATTAGCAGATATATTTACTAAGCCTCTACCCAAGGATAGATTCTATGATCTTAGAAGAGACTTAGGGATATTAGAAATAGCTTAAATTCTGCTTAATTTGACTATTTTCGGATGATTGTAATGTTATAATTCGTGGTGTAGGATATTCATAGGTTATCATGTGTATAAACCTAAAAAATTTGATGTATCCTCTGGAATAATCGATTAATTGATGTAATAATCGATTATTTTCCCTCAAAGCATCCAAAACAGGGTATTCTTCTCTGGAATAATTGATTATTTCGCAAAATAATCGATTAAAACCAGTTGATAATCGATTATCAGCTGAAAATAATCGATTAAATGCGACTGATACTGGTTTAATCGATTATTCTGAATTTTAATCGATTAAACCCGACCAGTTTAGCCTTCTAGCCGCTGCCAACAGATATTTTGACCTATATTCTCTTCTATATGACCGCTGGACATGATTTTGCTATATATAGAGACCTCTAGTTCACTTCTACTCACTTCTAACTCCTGAAATCAAGCTTTCTTGCCTTATTATACTCTCTTTGCCTTTTTATTCCATCTCTTGTCTTCCTAAATCTTCTTGATATTCATCTACTCTTTCAAATGGCCTCATCTTCTCGTCCTAAGATTCCTACTAGAAGAAGATCTGCACCTTCTTCTCATTCCCGTCCTAATTCTGTAGAAGGATGGATTTCTGATGCAGATGGCCAACAAGAATTTCTAACCTATTGGAAGGAACGTGCTATCATTTCACCCAAGTTTCTTATTGGTGAGCAATTCATTCATAGAGGATTTAATTTTCCTAATCTTCTTGAAATTCAAGGAGTTCTCCCGTTTATCCAAATGCAAGGTACATACTATCCTGACTTAGTTAGGGTATTCTATTCTAGATTCAAATTTAGAGATCAAATTGCTACATCCCGTGAAAAAGGGGTTACCATAATTCTTGATGATGATATTTGGGAAAATGTTGCTCACTTCCCAATTAGAGAAGATGCTATTAACGTATATGGTGAGCTAGATGACTTTGACAGGTTCCTAGCTTATCGCTCTTTTCTACGGAATCCCTCCATGGAGATTGGACGTATCCTTCATGCTGGACCTTTAAAGAAGGAAGAACGCATGATTCTACATTTACTTGTATGGATCTTATGTCCCCGGACTACTAATCATGCCCAATGCTCTTCCATTGATCTTCGTATTATTCATGCCATAATGAATAATGAGCCTTTAGATTGGGGCGTTCTTGTCAAAATGACCATGTTAAAAGCAAAACGTCATCCCACATTCAAAATTCCATATGCTCTCCTTGTCTCCCGTATTCTTGAATATAAAGGAGTGAATGTTGAAGGTGAACAGGCTGTTAGAACAAATAACTTGAACCGCATGCTGGACAGCACATTGATTCATCTTCAAATGGTGCGGGTCAATGACATTTATGTTCACAAAGATGACGTTCCTAATCAAGGTGATGTAAATGAAGACTCTGATGAAGATATGCCTCCAGCTACTGAGTTTCCCTCTGACCAAGTCCAAAGTGTTGGAACTTCCTCTATTCATCATGAAACAAGACAATCCATGGAAGACATGTTATTCGACATGAATCAGAGGATGCAATCATTCTTCACTCTTTCTGGGGTACGACATGAGGAACTAATTCGCCGTATATCTGATGTAGATGATAAAGTGTGTCGTTTAGAAAATAGATTTGATGCACACTTTAATGATGATGATGATAGTGAAGAATTTTAAATTTTGTTAATTATTTTCTTTTGTTATTGTAATGAATAATTGTTTCTGCAATAAAATATGATGTTTCTTTAATGCCTTGATTGAGGGGGAGTCTTCTCCAACTTATGCATATTTTGAGGGGAGCTCTTATGATTGTTATTGCAGAGTTATTTTTTATTATAATCAAAATAGGGGGAGAAATATTTAAAGCCTTCTATGATTAAATTTAAATATTATCTGGTATGTTTAATGTGTTTGTTAGTATGATAGATAAAACAGGTTATTACAAGGGCTTTAAAAGATAATTTTGATCATCATCAAAAAGGGGGAGATTGTTGAACATTCAAGGACTTGATGTTGCACTTGAAGAACATAAAGATTGTTGATTTTGATGATGATTCAAGAACTCAAAGAATTAGAGTGTTGAAGACTTGTTTTGTATTGTAATAACTCTGTTTTAATTAGATTGAGTCTGTAATTTTAGAGTTTGAGATAGCCGGTACATAGTCTGTAACTTAGATGCTTCAAAAAGCTCAAATTTATCATCCAGGCTCGGCTTTAATCGATTATATAGGCAAATAATCGATTAAAACAGTGAGAAAACCATTTTCTGTATAAACTCACTGCTTTAATCGATTAAAACATCAAAATAATCGATTATTTCGTGTGATAATCGATTATTTCACCTAATAATCAATTAAAACAGAGAGGTTTTGGGTTCTGTTGTTTTTGGCTCTGTTTTAATCGATTATAACTCCATTTAATCGATTATTTCAGTCTGTTTTTGTTTTTAAACTTCAAACCTACCCTATTTTCGAAAATCCAATTACCAAGAACCCTAGTTTCGAAATCCCCAATTCCTAAACCCTAATTTCCCTACTTAAACTCTCCTTTGGCACTCAGAAAAGAAGAACAACCTTTTCCATACAAAAGTTAAGTGCTGTGAGTGCCAGAGAACTGTTTGTTGCAAGGAAAATGGGCTTTTGGAACCTGGTGTGGGCTAGAAGCGATAAGAATCACTAAGTGGAGTTCTTAGTGGATTGTGTGCTGTGTCGTCTCTAGGGAAAGTTGTTCATCATCTCTTGTGGATTTCAAGAGAGGTGTTTTCTTATCTTTATCTTTTCATTGTAATTTGTTTGTAACAACTTTGATCATAGTGACAGCGTTAATCCTCTGTTTGAGTGATTAGCAACTAGACGTAGGGTCTTTTGATCCGAACCAGTATAAATCTCCTGTGTAAGATTTCTATCTCTTCTCTATTTACATTTACACAGTTTTTAATCGGTAAAATTTGGGGAAAATTTTGAAAACCTAATTTTTATTAAGAAACCAATTCACCCCCCTCTTGGTTTTTGTCCGAACACGCGAACATTCCGCTGCGTGATTCTAACAGCTTTTACATGTCCTGTTTCACCACAACCATAACATTTAATATTTAAGGAAGTATTTTCTCTTACCTTTCCCTTACCTTTGAAGGGTTGCTTCCCTTTGGCTTTCATGAACTTGGTAAATTTCTTTATCATAAGACTCAATTGTTCTTCTTCTTCAATTTCTGAGTCTTCTTCTTCCTTCTTGTTCTTATTCTTGGAAACTTCAGTTTTGAAGGCTAGGTTCCTCTTTTGATGTTGACCTTCTTCATCATTTAGTCTTCCAAGTTCAAGTTCGTGCTCTCTCAACTTTTCAAAGAGCGCCGCCATGGACATTGTTGCTAGATTTTGTGACTCCATGATGGCAGTCACCTTAGGTTGCCATTTCCTATCCAAAGATTTCATAATTTTTACATTTAATTCATCAACATAAAAAATTTTACCTAACCTGGTGAGATGATTCACTATATGCGTGAAACGCTTTGGAACGTCAAAGATTGTTTCTCCTTGTTCTTGGATCAATGAATTCTTCCGTTCTCTTTTTACATCGTCGGTACCTTCGTGGGTTACTCTTAACATTTCCCACATTTCTTGAGCACTTTTACAAACAAAGATCCTGTAAAACTCATCAAGGGTTAAAGCAGATGAAATAATATTTCTAGCCCTAACATCATATTGGGATTTTCTATTTTCCTCAACCGACCATCTAGAAAATGGTTTTGGTACCTCTTCTCCGTTTTCAGTAATTTTAGGAATAAAGGGACCATTTAAAATTGTGTCCCAAACACCTTTATCAACAGACTCCAAAAATATTTGCATTCTAACTTTCCAAAATGGATAATTTTGCCCCACAAAAAGTGGGGGTCTATTGATAGAAGCACCCTCGACAAACGTTTGATTTTGTCCGGCCATTTTCGAAAATTGAATGACTATCAAAGCAAACTCTGATACCACTTGTTAAAATCGTGCAGCGGAATGTTTGCATTTACGGACAAAAACCAAGAGGGGGGGGTGAAATGGTTTCTTAAACAAAAATTAGGGTTTTAAAATATTCCCCAAATTTCACCGATTAAAATGTTGTGTAAAGTAAATAGAGAATGGATAGAAGATTACACAATTATTTTATATTGGTTCGGATCAAAAGACCCTACGTCCAGTTACTAATCACTCAAAAAGAGGATTAACGTTGTCACTATAATCACAGTTTTACAAATAGATAACAAATGAAAAGATAAGGTAAAGAATACATCTCTCTTGAGTCACACAAGAGATGAACACCGTAACCCCCTTACAGCATTACATTTATTAATTATAATTTATTATCTAAGTTATTATTATTTTCAATATTCATAGAAGGTTAATAGAAAATATACTAAGTGGACAATTAATTTAGGTAAGGTTTTATATTAAATTAAGCAACAAGTTCTAGTACAAAGTTTTCAAAATATTACAAGTCATGAAGTTATACTTATATGTTATACAATTCCCAACCTAAGCTCTGGATTTTTGCATCTCGACATCTATCTCTTGGATTATGTATTCCTGCATCATACGTCACCAACATCTCGGGATTGAAATATTTATGGGGTTAGACATTTAATTTTATCCACAACAAATAAAGAAAACATTCATACGATAAAATCAACTAATGAAACATTCCTTCTAATAAGTTCCTAACCGCATATAAATATACAACCATATGTAATTTAATTTGAAAATTAATTGTGAGAAATAATCCATTCATGGAATCATAATAGAGAATATCATACAAATCATGAATAATCTACAATTTCATCATCCAACATGTTTATGATATGCAAATGTGACTCAAAACGCAAAACTTTAAAATCATGCTTTTGACTCAAAATTTAAAAATTTATTTTTGACTCAGTGCTCCATGGAGACTCATTGAGTGTCTAGTGGAACCAGAGCTTATCATCACCCTGTCCGGTGATTCGGCAATGTCCCACTAAACGCGAACAAGTAGACAGTAGTCGAGTGTCGGTGCACCCAAGCAGCTACCACGACACGTAATCAAATAAAGACTCGGCCACTTATGGAATTGCCCATGCCCAAACACTCCCTAGACCAGCAGGTCCATCCCCATAGACCGGAGGTCCTGTCTTACCTATTCTACTCCCCCATTTACTATCGTAAATTTTGGTAGCTCAATTTTTAATAATTCATTCTCTCGTCTCATTTGGCCAGCCCATTTTCATAGTCATATTTCACTACCAGATACTCTTGATAGTAAATTGACTCACGTAAAAATTTTAAAATTCTGTTTTGCACATCATTATTCCTACCAACCGTCCTTGGTAGCAACTTAAGAGAAATTTCCAAATACTTTTCTCGTAAAAACTTTTCTCGTGACTTCCGTAAAACATTTCATGCACTATGTTTATGTCTCGTATGAAACAAAACAATCTATCATCAATTAAATACTTAAAAACATCTCCTTCATATATTCAAAATTTTAATTACAATTCATAGTTGTTTTAAGCAAGACAATTTTTATTAATAATTTATTTCATAGGGTTCAGTGTTTTGTCCATATCTTGAGTTCTAGACCTCATTTTAAGATGATTCCAATTGTGTTGGAAAGATAAGATAATAATCTATAACTTTGATGAAGGCACTATCCTCAAATTCTAACATTTATTGAGTCGTTTTTCCTAGTAAACAAAGAGGGGGTAATATACTGTTTGACTTTATCTCGATTATACCCTTAACCTTTTTCAAAATTCCATTTATATCCCTAATATGTGAAATGACTATTTTACCCTTGATCTTTTGCAAAAATTCCCACCTAGTCCTTTCTTCTTCCTTCGCTCGCTCAAGCGAGTATACCTGTCGCTTGAGCGAGATGGAACCCGAGAGTCCCCTTTTGTTTGAAGGCTTCGTCGCTCAAGCGAGTACATCCGTCGCTTGAGCGAGGCATGACCCGAGAATCCCCTTTGTTTTGAAGCTTTCGTCGCTCAAGCGAGTACACCGGTCGCTTGAGCGAGACATGACCCTTAGTCCCTTTGTTTGAAGCATTCGTCGCTCAAGCGAGTACACCGGTCGCTTGAGCGAGACATGACCCTAAGTCGCTCAAGCGATGTAATTTTCGCTTGAGCGATAAAGAACCCGAGAATCCCAATTTTCCAGATATCCTCGCTCAAGCGACATATTTTTTGCTTGAGCGAGTTTTGCAGATTTTCATCAGTTCGCCATTTTCGAAATCCAAGTTTCAAATTTCTCAGTTTCAATCACTCAAATTTGTTCCAAATCACAATTAAACCATAAATATGTTCAATTTAAGTTAAAAACAACAATTTTATTATATAATTCATTCTTAATTGAAAGAATTTCAACAATATTTCAATCTTTGCAATTGATGAATAGTAATCTCCAATTACGTACATTCGAATGAATAAAACTAAATGTCTAACCCATACCTGATTCCTCAATATCTTATTACTCTCCTAATTTTGTATGCTCCTCCTTTCCTCCTTTCTCTCGAATTCTTCTTCCAAGAATTCCGGTGTCTCTGGCTTATTCTTCAAGTTGGTCGTGAATTGTGTTGGTGTATATTTCCAGCTTCTCTATTTATAAACTTACTCACCGACTTAGTTCTTTCTAGGATTTTCTTCGCTGTCTTTATTCTCCACCGCCTTAATTTAATTCCGATTCTTCACCGACTTAATTCAAATGTATTTAGGCCACCACCGACCTTCTGTTTCTCTTCTTCTTCTTCTTCTTCTTCTTCTTCTTTTTTTTTTTTTAATATTTATTTACTCATTTATTTAATTTTTATTATTAAGAATTATTATTAAATTATTATTTGACACAATATTAACCTTGGATTTTATTTTATAATTTTCTTAAGACAAAATTACTATAAAATCATGTTTTATTTTTATAATAACTCTACATAATATTCGGTACATATTTATAACTTACAAAATTTATTTATATAATTGATTACAAAATTTAGGATATTACAATTCTCCCCTACTAAATAAAATTTCGTCCTCAAAATTTGTAATACATTCTATGTGAATAGATAAGGGTATTCACTTCTCATTTTCTCTTCCAGCTTCCCATGTAGCGTCGCCTCTAACATCATCCCAGATAACCTTAACTAGTGGAATATCTTTTCCTCTTAGATGCTTAATCCTTCTTTGTTCTATCTTAACAGGACTTGGTTCAAAGGTGAGGTTTTCCTTCACCTGTACTTGATCAAGTTCTAGGACATGTGTTGGATCCGATATGTACTTTCTCAATTGTGACACATGGAATACATCATGAAGATTTGAGAGAAAAGGTGGTAAGGCTATCTCGGTATGCAACATTTCCAACCCGTTTTGTAATTTGATAAGGCCTAATATATTTAGGGGAAAGTTTCTTAGATTTAATAGCTCTGCCAATTCCCGTAATAGGTGTAACTTTCAAAAATACATGATCTCCTTCTTGAAATTCTAAAGGTTTCCTTCTCCTATCAAGCATAACTTTTCTCGTCGACTTTGAGCAGCTTCTCATCTTATCTTGAATTATTTTTACCTTATTCGTTGTTTGTTGGATTATATCTGGTCCTATTAATAAATTTTCACCATCCCGATACCAAACTAAAGGTGTCCTACACTTACGCCCATAAAGTGCTTCATAAGGAGCCATACCTATACTAGAGTGATAACTATTATTATATGTAAATTCTACTAAGGGTAAAATTTCATCCCAACTAGAATTTTCTTCTAATACACAAGCCCTTAAAAGATCTTCTAATGACTCGGATGGTTCTTTCAGCTCGCCCATCGCTTGAGGATGATAGGCTGAACCGAGATGCAATTTACTTCCTAAAGCTTTTTGGAATTCTTTCCAGAATCTAGATACAAATCTGGGATCTCTATCTCGAAACTATACTAGTTGGTACACCATGTAGCCTAACAATTTCTTTGATATATAATAATGCTAATTTATCTAAAGAGTACTTAATGTTAATGGGAATGAAATGAGCAGCTTTTGTTAATCTATCCACAATCACCCAAATAGAATTGAAATTTCTAGAAGTTTTGGGTAAACCCATCACAAAATCCATGGATACACTATCCCATTTCCAAACTGGAATTTCTAATGGTTGTAACATGCCGGAGGGTTTTTTATGTTCTATTTTAATTTTCTCGACATGTTAAGCAACTGGCAACATATTCTGCTACGCCCTTCTTCATTCCAGGTCACCAAAACATTTCTTTCAAATCCTTATACATTTTAGTAATTCCAGGATGTATACTTAATTTACTTTTATGTCCTTCTTCTAAAATTAAGTCCTTAATTTCTTTATTATCTGGCACACATACTCTATGTTTAAATCTTAATATATCATCCATTCCTAGATTAAAATCTCCAGCTTTATCAGTCCCTATTAATTTTTTCTTTTCTAATATAAACTCATCATCTCCTTGTTTGTCTCTTATTTTATATAAGAACTCATTATTAATAGAAATCATTCCTAATTGTATTCTATCATTTTCGCTAATAGTGTATAAATTTAAATCTCTAAATTGTTCTATTAATTCCATCTCTTTAATCATCATAGTTGAAACATGAACAGTTTTCCTACTTAAGGCATCAGCCTACTACATTCGCTTTTCCTGGATGATAAAATAACTGAAAATCATAATCTTTTATAAATTCCATCCATCTTCTTTGTCTCATATTCAACTCTTTTTGATCAAATAAATATTTCAAACTCTTATGATCACTATATACATCAAATTTAGATCCATATAAATAATGTCTCCAAATTTTTAAAGCAAACACTATGGCTGCTAATTCCAAGTCATGGGCAGGATAATTCATTTCGTGTGGTCTTAATTGTCTAGAGGCATATGCCACCACTCTCTTATTTTGCATTAACACACAACCCAATCCTTGATATGATGCATCACAATATACTTCATATGGCTCTATAGGATCTCGCAATATCAATATTGGGGAAGTTGTCAATTTGTGTTTTAACTCTTGGAAACTACGTTCACACCTCTCACTCCAAATGAAAGGCTGATTTTTCCTTGTTAGTTGTGTCAAAGGTCCAGCTATTTTTGAAAATCCTTCTATGAATCTTCGATAATATCCTCGCCAAGCCTAAAAGCTTCTAACCTCAGCTCACATTTTTAGGTTGTTCCCATTGTAATACAGCCTTCCACTTTTGAAGGATCAACACTTATGCCTTCTTTAGAAATTACATGACCTAGAAATTTTACTTTTTCCAACCAAAATTCACACTTGGACAATTTTGCATACAATTGTTTATCTTTTAAAATTTTTAATACCGTTCTAAGATGATTTTTATGTTCTTCTTTGTCTTTTGAGTATATCAAGTATATCATCAATAAATACTACTACAAATTTATCTAAGTAAGATCTGAACACTCTATTCATGTAATCCATAAAAATTGCAGGAGCATTAGTTACCCCGAAAGGCATAACTTGATATTCATAATGTCCATACCTAGTTCTGAATGCAGCTTTCGGGATATCTTCTTTTCTAACCCTTATTTGATGGTACCTCGATCTCAAATCTATTTTAGAAAATATAGTAGCACCCCTAAGTTGGTCCATTAAGTCATCTATCCGAGGTAAGGGATATTTATTCTTTACTGTAACTTTATTTAATTGTCTATAATCTACACATAGTCTTGAACTCCCATCTTTCTTTTTAACTAATAAAACAGGAGCTCCCCATGGTGATACACTAGGTCGAATAAACTGCTTTTTCCAACAACTCTTCTAATTGTTTCTTAAGTTCAAGCAAGTTCTAAGGGTGACATCCTATAAGGTTGCATTGAAATAGGTCTAGCTCCAGGAATTAATTCAATAATAAATTCTATTTCTCTTTCGGGAGGTAGACCGGAACGTCATCTGGAAATACTTCGGATACTCATTTACTACTGCTATAGAGTCTAAGGAAACCTTATTTTCCTTGCCTTCTATAGAGGATACCATGTATTTTTGAATTTCATGTTTAAATGAAATCTCTTTTGGTTTGGCGAGTTTAAATCTAGAAACATCAAGGTCGGGAAGAATTAAGGTCTTAGAGGCACAGTCTATTAGTATATGGTTATGAGATAGCCAATCCATTCCTAGGATAACATCTAAGTTATGTAAGGGCAAACAAATAAGGTTTACAATAAAGTCTTTATTTTGAATGGTCAGTACACAGTTAAGACATATTCTAGAAGTAAGGGTTGGTTCAGCGGTAGGCACAGACACAAGCAAATCATAAGGCAAAGGTGTCACAACTAAGTTCAGATCCTTGACACATTCATTAGAAATAAATGAATGAGTGGCACCTGAATCAAATAGTACAGTTAAGGATTTACCTCCCATTTTACCTTCACCCTGTATAAGATCTTCAGATTTAGAGGCTTCTGCACCACTCAAGGTGAAGACTCTTCCACTAGTTACAGGTTTCTAGAATCCTATCCTTTGTTCTCTAGCTACTGATGTCTTGTTTTGAGGACAATCTCGAGCCAAATGTCCTGGTTTGCCACACACAAAGCACACTTGGCCTGGTAAGGAACAATCTTTGGTTAAATGTCCTTTCCCACATTTCCAGCATTTCTGAGTTGATTGCTGAAAGGGTCTATTACTTGCTTTACTAGATTCAGCCCCTCTATATCCTTTGAACTGCTGAGGTACAGGTTTGCTATAGGGCTTTTGATATTGATTGGTTTTGCTCTTCCTGTATTGGCCCTCCTCTAAACATACCACTTTTATTTCCAATGTCCTTGTTTCTATGAGTCCTGTCTATATCTTCTATCACTTTACATCTATCCATCAACTCTGGAAATGATTTAATGCCCAATGGAGTAACTGCCCTTCGAATTTCATATCGGAGCCCTTCTTCAAATTTCTTGCATTTCCATTCTTCATCTCGAAGTGAGTTGTAAATATCTCGGAATATTTTGCCAAGGATTCAAATCTGGCAAGTATATTCTGAAATTGTCATACTTCCTTGATAAAGTTTATTGAATTCCACCTCCTTTGCGTTCCTTGCACTCGGTGGGAAAATATTTCTCTAAAAACATGGTTTTAAATAATTCCCAAGTAACTTTTTCTCCTTTATTTTCCAACATTTTCAAACTTGCCTTCCACCATATCTTCGCATCACCTTGTAGTTGGAAACTAGCATGGGATACTTTCCGTTCATCCGGACATTCCATAGCTACAAAAATATCATCTAAGATCTCGAATCCACTCTTCGACCTTCTCAGGATCATATTCTCCTTTAAAATATGGCGGATCATTTTTCTTGAAGTCGGCTAAAGTTGTTTTATCTATAGTGGCATGATGCTGGGGCAAAGCTGGCTGAGTCAATGCAGCAACCATTTCCCTTATGGCTTGTGCCACATTGACCATAGGATCGCGTCGAGGTGGCATTTCGACCTACAGTTTATTTCACTAAGTTAACGTCTGGTGATAGAAATTATTCCTATCTTATATTTAAAATTTTTCTATACAAACAACATTTTCCTACTCAACTTGTACTCACAAGCCCTAAAGATGCATAACCAGAGCTCTGATACCACTAATGTAACCCCCTTACAGATTACATTTATTAATTCTAATTTATTATCTAAGTTATTAATATTTTCAATATTCATAGAAGGTTAATAGAAAATATACTAAGTGGACAATTAATTTAGGTAAGGTTTTATATTAAATTAAGCAACAAGTTCTAGTACAAAGTTTTCAAAATATTACAAGTCATGAAGTTATACTTATATGTTATACAATTCCCAGCCTAAGCTCTGGATTTTTGCATCCGACATCTATCTCTTGGACTATGTATTCCTGCATCATATGTCACCAACATCTCGGGATTGAAATATTTATGGGGTTAGACATTTAATTTTATCCACAACAAATAAAGCAAACATTCATACGATAAAATCAACTAATGAAACATTCCTTCTAATAAGTTCCTAACTCGCATATAAATATACAACCATATGTAATTTAATTTGAAAATTAATTGTGAGAAATAATTCATTCATGGAATCATAATAGAGAATATCATACAAATCATGAATAATCTACAATTTCATCATCCAACATGTTTATGATATGCAAATGTGACTCAAAACGCAAAACTTTAAAATCATGCTTTTGACTCAAAATTTAAAAATTTATTTTTGACTCAGTGCTCCATGGAGACTCATTGAGTGTCTAGTGGAACCAGAGCTTATCATCACCCCTGTCCAGTGATTCGGCAATGTCCCACTAAACGCGAACAAGTAGACAAGTAGTCGAGTGTCGGTGCACCCGGCAGGCTACCACGGCACGTAATCAAATAAAGACTCGGCCACTTATGGAATTGCCCATGCCCAAACACTCCCTAGACCAGAGGTCCATCCCCATAGACCAGAGGTCCTGTCTTACCTATTCTACTCCCCCATTTACTATCGAAATTTTGGTAGCTCAATTTTTAATAATTCATTCTCTGTCTCATTTGGCCAACCATTTTCATAGTCATATTTCACTACCAGATACTCTTGATAGTAAATTGACTCACGTAAAAATTTTAAAATTCTGTTTTGCACATCATTATTCCTACCAACCGTCCTTGGTAGCAACTTAAGAGAAATTTCCAAATACTTTTCTCGTAAAAACTTTTCTCGTGACTTCCAGAAAACATTTCATGCACTATGTTTATGTCTCGTATGAAACAAAACAATCTATCATCAATTAAATACTTAAAAACATCTCCTTCATATATTCAAAATTTTAATTACAATTCATAGTTGTTTTAAGCAAGACAATTTTTATTAATAATTTATTTCATAGGGTTCAGTGTTTTGTCCATATCTTGAGTTCTAGACCTCATTTTAAAATGATTCCAATTGTGTTGGAAAGATAAGATAATAATCTATAACTTTGATGAAGGCACTATCCTCAAATTCTAACATTTATTGAGTCATTTTTCCTAGTAAACAAAGAGGGGGTAATATACTGTTTGACTTTATCTCGATTATACCCTTAACCTTTTTCAAAATTCCATTTATGTCCCTAATATGTGAAATGACTATTTTACCCCTGATCTTTTGCAAAAATTCCCACCTAGTCCTATCTTCTTCCTTCGCTCGCTCAAGCGAGTACACCTGTCGCTTGAGCGAGATGGAACCCGAGAGTCCCCTTTTGTTTGAAGGCTTCGTCGCTCAAGCGAGTACATCCGTCGCTTGAGCGAGGCATGACCCGAGAATCCCCTTTGTTTTGAAGCTTTCGTCGCTCAAGCGAGTACACCGGTCGCTTGAGCGAGACATGACCCTTAGTCCCTTTGTTTGAAGCATTCGTCGCTCAAGCGAGTACACCGGCCGCTTGAGCGAGACATGACCCTAAGTCGCTCAAGCGATGTAATTTTCGCTTGAGCGATAAAGAACCCGAGAATCCCAATTTTCCGGATATCCTCGCTCAAGCGACATATTTTTCGCTTGAGCGAGTTTTGCGATTTTCATCGGTTCGCCATTTTCGAAATCCAAGTTTCAAATTTCTCAGTTTCAATCACTCAAATTTGTTCCAAATCACAATTAAACCATAAATATGTTCAATTTAAGTTAAAAACAACAATTTTATTATATAATTCATTCTTAATTGAAAGAATTTCAACAATATTTCAATCTTTGCAATTGATGAATAGTAATCTCCAATTACAGACATTCGAATGAATAAAACTAAATGTCTAACCCATACCCGATTCCTCAATATCTTATTACTCTCCTAATTTTGTATGCTCCTCCTTTCCTCCTTTCTCTCGAATTCTTCTTCCAAGAATTCTGGTGTCTCTCGGTTTATTCTTCAAGTTGGTCGTGAATTGTGTTGGTGTATATTTCCAGCTTTCTATTTATAAACTTACTCACCGACTTAATTCTTTCTAGGATTTTCTTCGCTGTCTTTATTCTCCACCGCCTTAATTTAATTCTGATTCTTCACCGACTTAATTCAAATGTATTTAGGCCACCACCAACCTTCTGCTTTCTCTCTTCTTCTTCTTCTTCTTCTTCTTTTTTTTTTTTTAATATTTATTTACTCATTTATTTAATTTTTATTATTAAGAATTATTATTAAATTATTATTTGACACAATATTAACCTTGGATTTTATTTTATAATTTTCTTAAGACAAAATTACTATAAAATCATGTTTTATTTTTATAATAACTCTACATAATATTCGGTACATATTTATAACTTACAAAATTTATTTATATAATTGATTACAAAATTTAGGATATTACAAACACCTCCTTTGAATCCCACAAAGGATGAAGAACAAGCTTTCCCTAGAGACGGCACAACACACAATCCACCAAGAAAACCCGCTCGGTGATTCTTATCGCTTCTAGCCCACACTAGGTTTCAAAAGCCCCTTTTTCCTCCAAACAAACAATTCTCTGGCAGTCACAACTCTTAACTTTTGTTTCAAAAAGGTTGTTCAATTTACAAAGAGCCTTAGAGAACCTTAAGTAGAGAGATTAGGGTTTGGGAATTGGGGATTTTCGAAAACAGATAAATTGGGAATAGGGTTTTCGAAACTTGGTCTAATTTTGAATTTCAAAACACATATCTGACTGAAATAATCGATTATCTTGAGTGTTAATCAATTATTCCAAAGCCAAATTCGCAGAGAACCCAAAACAGCTCCAGTTAATCAATTAACAGGGCATTTAATCCATTAACAGCTCAGTTCATCGATTAACAAGGTGTTTGTTTAATCGATTATTCTAGAGAGCAGATGCTGAAAATGGTTTTTCTCTATAATAATCGATTATCCTGGCATTTAATCGATTAATCCAGTATGTTTTTGATAAAAATGAGTTTTTAAAGCCTTTAAAGAGTGGACTATGTGATGGCTATCTTGGACTCTAATATTACAGACTCAAAATCATAAGAACAGAGTTATTACATAACATTACAAGTATTCAAAAGTCCTTTATTCTTGAATCATCATCAAAATCAACAAGCTTCATATCCATATATGTTCAACATTCATATCCTTGTATGTTTCAACACCACTCTACCCTCTCTCAAATTACCTGTCCTTTAAAAATTTCTCTCCTACCCATAAAACCTTCCTAGTAAACGTAAACACTGCACTTCTACCTAATACCCTATTTGAGGCATTGTCTGATAGAAAATGGAGACAAGCCATGGATGTAGAGATGAAGGCATTAGAGAAGAACAACACCTGGGAGTTAGTCACCTTACCAATAGGAAAGAGGCCAGTTGGATGTAAGTTGGTCTATACAGTGAAATACAAGGTTGATGGATCAATTGAGAGATATAAGGCAAGACTAGTTGTCAAAGGGTTCACCCAAACCTATGGAGTTGATTATTTGGAGACCTTTGCTCCGGTTGCCAAAATGAACACAATTAGGGTGATATTGTCCCTTGCTGCCAATTATGGTTGGAACTTGGAACAATTTGATGTTAAGAATGCTTTCCTACATGGAGACCTTGAAGAAGAAATTTATATGGAGATACCTCTGGGATATGGTAAAGATGTTGCTGCCAACATTGTTTTCAAGTTGAAAAAGGCATTATATGGGCTAAAACAGTCCCCCCGTGCATGGTTTGGCAGGTTTACTAAAGTTATGACAGGTCTGGGTTACAAACAAAGCCAAGGGGACCATACTTTGTTCTTTAAACATTCCAAGTCAGGGGGAGTAACAATATTATTGGTGTATGTGGATGACATAATATTAACTGGAGATAATAAAGAAGAGCAGCAATTATTGAGCCAATACTTAGGCAAGGAATTTGAGATCAAGACCTTGGGAAAACTAAAATATTTTTTGGGAATTGAAGTTGCCCACTCCAAGAAAGGGATATTTATATCTCATCAGAAATACATCACTAATTTGCTCAAGGAAACTAGCAAGGCAGCTTGGAAACCTGCTAGTACCCCATTAGAACCAAACCTAAAGCTTGGAAATGCATAAGAAGATGTTGTTGTTGAAAAAGATATGTACCAAAGATTAGTGGGTAGACTTATATATTTGTCGCATACCAGGCCAGATATTGCCTATGCAGTGAGTTTAATTAGCCAATTTATGCATAGCCCAAAGGAGACCCATTTACAAGTTGCCCACAGAATTTTACAGTACCTTAAAGGAACTCTAGGAAGAGGGATTCTATTCAAAAGGAATGGTAATGTGAAGCTTAAAGCCTATACTTATGCTTATTATGCAGGGTCAATTGTGGATAGGAGGTCAACTACAGGATATTTCACCTTTCTTGGAGGAAATCTTGTGACTTGGAGAAGCAAAAAGCAGGGTGTAGTGGCTCAGTCCAGTGCTGAAGCAGAATTCTGAGCCATGGCACAAGGTATATGTGAGTTGCTATGGCTTAAAATCATCTTAGAATACTTGAGGATAAAGTGGGAAGAACCTATGAAGCTCTATTGTGATAATAAGTCAGCAATCAGCTTAGCGCACAACCCAGTGCTGCATGATAGAACAAAGCATATTGAAGTAGACAAACACTTCATAAAAGAAAAGCTTGATAGTGGCTTGATATGCACTCCATATGTGTCCTCTCAAGACCAAATTGAACACATTCTTACCAAGGGACTGGGCTGCCATAATTTTGAGAAGATTGTATCCAAGCTGGGAATGGAAAACATCTATTTACCAGCTTGAGAGGGAGTGTGGGAAATCAAATAGTATTTTAGGAAAGAATAAATCAGGAAATTTGTATATTTCCTTGTAATCTATATAGATTTGAATAATTAGGAACAATCTCATATACCAAGGGATCCTAGAATAAAATAGAGTTATTATATTTCCTAAAACAACTTAGGTCTCCTGTATATATCTTTATATCATCTCTTTGTATTAAAATAATAAAAATCATATTTCATTTTAATCTAATTTTCCAGAAAGTACTATCAACTTCTGTCACTTTATCTCTTTTCAGCAACTTAATACCTGGATCAATATGATTCTTAACTAAGTTATAGTCAAGCATATGGAATCTGTAACATATCCCTGATATATTTCTTCTGTCCAATAAAAATTTTGTCACAGCTTTGCAAAACTTCAATGCCCAGCAAGTATGTCATCTTGCCTAAGTCATTCATAGCAAACTCATTCATCATCATACTTTTAAACTCTAGAAACATTGATTCATGATTATCTGTGTATATAAAATCATCTATATAAACAAAAACAATTAAGAGTGCACATTTCTCCATCTTTCACAAATAGAGTGTGTTCATGTTGGCATTTTAAAAAATCATTAACTGCAACATAAGACTCCAACCTACTGTACAAGGCTCTAGGAGTCTGTTTAAGACTATATAGGGCTTGTCTAAGTTTGTATATCTAATGTTCACGACCCTTAGAGACATAACCCTATGGTTGTTCTAAGTATACATCTTCATTGATTGGCCCATGTAAGAAGGCTGACTTGATATCAAGCTGATAAATGTTCTACCTTTTTGTAGCGGATAATGCAACAATAGTTCTAATGGTTTCCAAACGAGCTACTGCAAAAATCTCGCTATAATCGATGCCCTCTTCTTTGATGTATCATTTTGCTACTAGTCTAGCTTTAAATTTGTCAATCACCCGTCTCCTTCAATTTTGGCTAGTAAAAACACTTGACACCTGTAAATTTGCAATTTGGTGGTGGATCAACTAGCTCACATGTATGATTTCTTTGAATGACTTGAAATTCAGCATCCATGGCATCTCTCTAATGTTGACCCTATGATGCTTGTTTGTATGTTACTACATCTGCATCTGCAAACATTGCAAAATTATAGGTGTCAAATGGATTTACAAGACAAAATTGAAGGAGATAGGGGATTGACAAATTTAAAATCAGATCAATAGGAAAAGGAGAGGACATCAATTATTGCGAGATTTTTGCATAGTAGCTCGTTTGGAAATCATTAGAACTGTTGTTTCATTAGTAGCCACAAAAAGGTGAAACATTTATCTTGATATCAAGTCAACCTTCTTACATGGGGTAAGATGATGTATACTTAGAATAACCACAGGGCTATGTCTCTAAGGGATGTGAACATATTAAGTTGCTGAAAACAGATAAAGGGACAACCATTGATAGTACTTTATTTAAATGACTTATATGAAGCCTTATGTATCTACATGCTACTAGACCGAATATTGCACACTCAATTAGCATGATTAGTCGCTTCATTGAGCATCCTAAAGACAGTCACCTCCTAGCAGCAAAACGTATTTTGAGATATTTGCAGGGAACTCAAAATTTAGGAATTTTTTATAAAGATGGAGGAAATGTAGAATTACTTACCTATAGTGATAGTGATTATGCTGGGGATCAAGAAGATAGAAAGAGCACGTCTGGTTATGTTTTTAAATTGGGTGATGGTGTAATATCTTGGTCATAAAAAAAAAACAACCAATGGTTAACTTATCCACAAAAGAAGCAGAATTCATAGCAGTTGCATTTGTGCTTGCCAATGTGTTTGGCTCAGAAGAGAGCATCTAAATCACTGTCAAGAGGGAGATAGTGTTATTTTTCTGATAATTCTTCTATAATAAAATTATCCAAAAATCCAGTCTTACATGGAAGAAGTAAACATATGATTGATGTGAAATTTCATTTTTTTTATATAGAAAACTTGGTTCTATTATCTTCGTAAAATAAAGGAGCTAAATATATAGATTTAGCTTTACAAGATGAACTAGAAAATAGGAAAGATATCTCCACATATTAATAAACTCACACATACTAACAAAGATAATACACATGTACTAATACCATGTGAACTAAGTACAAAATTTAAACGACGTACAAAATTTTATCTTCCTAAAATAAAGAAACTAAATATATGAACTAGAAAATAGGAAAGATAACTCCCACATACTAACAAACTTCCACGTACTAACAAAGATAACACCCACCCACGTACTAACAGTTTATGAATCATGTACAAAATTTAAACCACATATAAAATTTAAACTGCAACAAACAAATAAAACCTTATTCTCTGTGAACAAACCCTCCCTTAAACTGTATGCTCCTTGCAACAGTTTATTTTTTGTTCTTCAAGCATGTCCAAAGTGCTTCGCAAATACTGGAAACTATCAATTTTAAGTAACTTTGTCATTATTCATGTTAATTGTTTTCCGCTACTGTAATAGTTAAGCTCAATAGCACCATTTTTACACATATCTCTAAAAAAAATGAAATCTTACATCACTATGTTTACTTCTTCCATGTAAATTTTTGGATAATTTTATTATAGAAGCATTATCACAAAAAATGATAGTAGCTCCCTCTTGACAGTGATCTAGATGCTCCAAAATTCTTCTTAGCGATACACATTGCTAAACATAAATGCAATTGCTTTGAACTCTGCTTCTGTTGTGATAAACTAACTACTAGTTGTTTTTTTTATGACAAAGATATTACACCATCTCCCAATTTGAAAACATAGTCATGTGCTCTATCTATCTTGTGGATCCCTTACATAATCACTATTGTTATATCAGAAAACTTGGTTCTCTTTTCTTCGTAAAATAAAGAAGCTAAATATATAGATTTAGCTTTATAATTGACGAATTAGAAAATAGGAAAGATAACTCGCATGTACTAACAAATTCCTACGTACTAACAAAGATAAAAACCATGTACTAACAACTTGTGAACCATGTACAAAAATTTAAACCACGTACAAAATTTAAACTGCAATAAACAATTAAAACCTTATTCTCTATGAACAAACCCTCCTTTACACTATATGCTCCTTGTAACAATTTATTTTTGGTTCTTCAAGTATGCCCTATGCCCAAAGTGCTTCGTAGATACTGAAAACTATCAACATTAAGTGACTTTGTCATTATGTCTGCTAATTATTTTCCGCTACTACAATAGTTCAGCTCAATAACACCATTATTACATAAATCTCTCAAAAAATGAAATCTGACATTAATATGTTTACTTCTTCCATATAAGATTGGATTTTTGTATAACTTTATTATAGAAGCATTATCACAAAAAAAGAATAGTAGCTCCCTCTTGACAGTGATCTAGATGCTCCAAAATTCTTGTCAGACAAACACATTGACATGCACAAAATGCAGCTGCTATGAACTCTGCTTCTGTTGTGGATAAGTTAACTACTAGTTATTTTTGTTATGCCAAGATATTACACCATCTCCCAATTTGAAAACATAACTAGATTTGCTCTTTCTATCTTCTACATCCCTTACATAATCATTATCATTATAGGGAAGTAATTCTACATTTCCTCTAGCTTTATAAAAATTTCTTAAATTTTGAGTTCCCTACAAATATCTCAAAATATGTTTTTCTGCTAGGAAGTGATTATCTTTAGGATGCTCCATGAAGCGACTAATCACATATTGAATGTGCAATATTCGATCTAGTAGCATTCAGATACATAAGGCTTCCTATAAGTCGTTTGAATAAAGTACTATCAACTTCTGCCCCTTTATCTCTTTTCAGCAACTTAATACCTGTAACAATACGATTCTTAACATAATTACAGTCAAGCATATGGAATCTATAACATATTCCTAATATATTTCTTCTGTCCAATAAAAATTCCATCACAGCTTTGCAAAACTTCAATGCCCAGCATATATCTCATCTTGCCTAAGTCAGTCATAGCGAATTCATTCATCATCATACTTTTAAACTCTGAAAACATTGATTCATGATTATCTGTGTATATCAATCATCTACATAAACACAAACAATTAAGAGTGCACTTTTCTCATTCTTTCACAAGTGGAGTGTGTTCATGTGGGCATTTTAAAAAATCATTAGCTGCAAGATAAGACCCCAACCTACTCTACTAGGCTCTAGGAGCCTGTTAAGACTATATAATGCTTTCTAAGTTTTTATATTTGATTTTCAAGTTCCTTAGAGACATAACCATGTGGTTGTTTTAAGTATACATCTTCATTGATTGCCCCATGTAAGAAGGATGACTTGATATCAAGCTGATAAATATTCTACATTTTTGTGGCGGTTAATGCAACAACAGTTCTAATGGTTTCCAAATGAGCTGTTGGTGCGAAAATCTCGCTATAATTGATGCCCTCTTCTTGGGTGTATCCTTTTGCCACTAGTCGGGCTTTAAATTTGTTAATCTCCCTTGTCTCCTTCAATTTTGTCTTGTAAATCCACCTGACACCTGCAATTTTGCAATTTGGTGGTGGATCAACTAGCTCACATGTATCATTTCTTTGAATGACTTAAAATTCAGCATCCATGTCATCTCTCCAATTGATATGAATCACAAGGGGTGATTTAGGATCTTTAGGGTTATAACTTTGTAAGAAATTTAGGAATTAGAAAGAAGGTGGAAGGAAAGAATCACTCTTCCCAAGGGAGGCAACACACAAAGGATGTGAAAGTCCTTTGATACAGCCAATGGTTCTTGAATCACTCAACAATTTAGGAGAATCACTCTCACTAAGATAAAAGAGATAAACTCTAATATTTCTGAATAAAATTTCACTTGTTATTTCTTAATAAGAATGATTCAGCTGGTATAGAAGCGTTGCCATCAGAATTACAAAAGACTCAATAAAAGAAAATAAATACTAATAATAACTCATTAATCTAGGAATTGAAAACTATTTAATGAAAACAAATAAAGGCTAATAATGATTCATTAACCTAGGAATTGAAACTACTTAATGACTGATTGTATCTGAAATTGTGGCAACCAAAAGTCAATAAGCTATGCACCCCTTGGTCTCCCAAAGGCTGATGACTAAATTTTCAATTGGCCCTTATTACAACTTAAAACAAAATCAAACTAAAGCCCATTAATTGATTAATTCAAAACATAATTTGGTCAACCAACAATATTTGTTGAAGAACTTCCTTTATTTCCCTTGCTCTAGCCCTTATCATAGGTCATGTTCACATCATTCTCTCCCTCTTGAAAATGATTTGTCCTCAAATCGGATTCATCATCTACATAAAAAAGAGATAAGTCTGATAAATTGAATGTAGAACTAACATTATACTCACTTTTTATGGCTAAATAGTTCTCCCTCACTTCAAGTGTTTCACTCTTCTTTTGATCACTCTTTTTCCTCTCAAGTATTTCACTAACGCTTTCTTTCTCTCTCTTCTTGAAGAAGTTTTTCTTTCATTTTCTTTTTATCCTCACATACTTCTTGTGGACTCAAAGGTTTGAGCACAATTTTCTTGTCTTGGTGAATGAAAGAGATCTTGTTGGTGAACCCGTTATGACTAACTCTTTTATCAAATTCCATGGTCTCCCCAAAAGTAAGTGACTGACTTCCATAGGAATAATATCACAAAGCACCTTATCATTGTATTTTCCAATGGAAATGTCCACTTCAACTTGTTGTCTCACTTGCACCTCTCCATCCTTACTAAGCCATTGAAGTTTATATGGCCTAGGATGTGGTTTGGTAGCTAAATTTAGCTTTGATACTAATCTAGCACTAGCCACATTGGTGCAACTACCTCCATCTATGATCATCATGCACACCTTGTCATTGATTAAACATCTAGTGTGAAAAATATTTTTTCTTTTGCTTTCTTCCATAGGTTTCAATTGACTATCAAGTAATCGTCTAATCATCAATAAATCTCCCTTTGGAATCTCCTCCTCCTCATTGTCTTCACTCTTTTCTCCCTCTTCAACCTCAGATTCACTTATATATTCTCCCTCTCTAAGAACCATGGTCTTTGTGTTAGGGCACTCATAAGCATAGTGTCCTAGGCCTTGACACTTGAAACACTTCACATCTCTACTTTTTTTAGAGGGTTGTTCTTCATATTTTGAATGAGTCTTTGTAGGAATAGGTGTGGAACTACTAGAAGTAACAGTCCCATCTTTTTTGCTTTTGTCCTTCCAACTTGAAAATCCAAAGTTGGAAGAACTCTTCTTAGTCATTTCTTTTCTTTTGAGTTGTTGCTCCACTCGAATTGCTTTATGAAGTAAATCCTCCATATCAACAAACTCCTGCAACTCAACAATATCACATATATCAATATTCAAACCACCAATAAATCGGACCATAGTTACCTCTTCATCTTCTACAATCTTTGCTTGAATCATGAGCATGTCCATTTCTTTGAAATACTCCTCAACCCCCTTGTTGCCTTGAGTAAGTTTTTGGAGTTTAAATTTCAAGTCCCTTGCATAACTAGTCGGCACATACTGCTTCCTCATGATCCTTTTCATCTCAGTCCATGTATCAACCATTGGCTCTTCATTTCTATCTCTCTCCTTTTGTAGTTTGTTCCACCAAACAAGAGCATAGTCAGAAAATTCCGTTGTTGCAAGTCTCACTGTAATATCCTAAATTTTGCAAACAATTATATAAATAAATTTTGTAAGTTATAAATATGTACTGAATATTATGTAGAGTTATTATAAAAATAAAATATGATTTTTTTGTTTATAGTTATTTTATCTTAAGAAAATTATAAAATAAAATCCAAGGTTAATATTGTGTCAAATAATAATTTAATAATAATTCTTAATAATAAAATTAAATAAATGAATAAATAAATATTTAGAAATTTAATACTATATAAAAAAATATTAATAATGAACTTATTCATTTAAATATTATGTAAGCTTTCTATGGAAAAAAAATCACGAAAAGAGAGAAATGGTAGTCAGGAACCATAGTTTTTTATCAAGTCAGTGGAACCTTTGAATTGAGTCGGTGAAATAAGGCGGTGGAGAATAAAATTAAAGAAAATTCGAGAAGGAATATAAGTCGGTAAGATAAGTGTATAAATAGGAAGAAATTTGAAAACTTACTTACACAAAAACATACAAAACCAACAGAGAGGCACCAAAATTCTGAGAAGAAGAATTCGAGAGAAAGGAGGAAAGGGGAGCATAAGAAATTAAGAGAGTAATAAGATTTTTAAGGAGCCAGGTATGGGTTAGACATTTAGTTTTATTCATACGAATGTCTGTAATTTTGAAATTGGAGATTACTATTCATCAATTGCAAAGTTTGAAATATTGCTGAAATTCTTTCAATTAAGGATGAATTATATAATAAACTTGTTGTTTTTAACTTAAATTGAACATGTTTATAGTTTAATTTTGATTTGGAACTAATCTGGGTGATTGAAACTGAGAAATTTGAAATCTGGATTTTGAAAATGGCATACTAGAGATGATTACTATTCATATTTTGCAAAGTTTTAAATATTGATGAAATTCTTGAAATTAAGGATGAATTATATAGTAAAATTGTTGTTTTTGACTTAATTTGGACATATTGCATGTTTAATTTTGATTTAGAACTAATTTGGGTGCTTTAAATTGAGAAATTGGAAAATCTGGATTTTGAAAATGGCTTACAGGGGAGCGAATGAAGAAGAAAGGACTAGGTGGGAATTTTTGCAAAAGATCAAGGGTAAAATAGTCATTTCACATGTTAGGGACATAAATGGAATTTTGAAAAAGATTAAGGGTAAAATAGTCATTTCACATATTAGCGTCTTAGGAATTTTATCAAACAGACTAATGTGCACTCGAAATTTAAAAAAGAACAACTGCCACATATATATATAATTTTTTTTTCTCGATTCTTTTCTTCTTTTGATTCTTTTCCTTTTTTGATTCTTTTCTTTTTTTTATTCTTTTCCTTTTTTGATTCTTTTCCTTTTTGATTCTTTTTTTTATTCTTTTCCTTTTTTTCGTTCTTTTATGCAGAAAACTAATTTCAAACACAATTTTGATATATATATATATATATATATATATATATATATATATATATATATATATATACTAAATGAAATTCAATATCAAAATTGCATAAACAGCAATTTTTATTTTGAATAGTACACGTGAACAGTGACAAATGAACAGTACACGTGAACAGTATAATGAACAGTACGTGAACAGTGACAATGAACAGTACGTGAACATTAACAATGAATAGTACCTGTGAATAGTAACAATAAACAGTACGTGAACAGTGACAATGAACAGTGCCGATGAACAATACCACTTTTGAACCCTGCTCTGAATACCAAATGACGACACTCGAATAGAAGGGAAACAATTTAGGGTTAGGTTTTAAGAATTGATTTGATTGAAAATAGAAAACAGAAAAAATAAAAGATACCGTAGGCACCACAAATAAGAATATTTGATAAGCCAAGAAGGATCACCACAAGAATCGAATAATTCTTGATAAGATCAAGTGATGCAAGGAAAAACCCTAGCAGAGCAACAACTCACAAAGTAATCTGAATATTACGTACGTTCATTCTGAATTTCCAAATGTTTAATACAACTTAAGTTTATGAGTTTGTCTCATTACAGTAAATAAAGATAAATTAAAATCATGATATCCCAAGCAAAGTTAAGTTGCCCAGATGGTTCAGTGAAGACATTATAAGCTTTGGGTCTTGGGTTCCAATCCCTACTGTAGCAAATAAAATAATAATAATAATAAAAACTAAATCTTTTAGTTGGGCCTCCTAACTCTCCAAACATTCTATGCATGTGATAGGCCTAGACTCCTCCATGTTTGGATCTTTTAATAGTTGGGCCTTTAGCAAATTGGTCACTTTGTATTGCAATGCCTCTTGTGTTTTTCTGAGTCTGCCTCTTGTCATAGGTCCACCTAAGTCTTGGATTGGATCTTGGTCTTGATCCTTCTCGTTATGGGCTTGGGCCTTTATGTCCATATCATAGACACTTTTGGAGAATAAGCTATACAACCTCTGAGACCTACTAACGGTATGCTTGGATAATCTCCACATTTGATGAGGATAGGGCCAGGTCGGAACCAAGGACATGCCTAGGATAAGCGGTTGGCATCCCATTGTTCCAACTCAACCTTCCACTCCATGGTTAGACGTTGGTGGAGAGGGATTTTCGAAAAGCTCTTCAAAGGGTCGGGGAACATCCCCATGTGACTAAAGGCATAGAAGTTCGTGATACCTCATACGAATAGCAGCGAAGAGCAGCATCTGAGTGTTCTCCCTTGCTTTTGGTGACAGAACTCAATCGAAAGCAAGGTATCGGCAATAAGTGCAGGCAAGGGACTCTTCGAGTGCACGTCCCAGGCGAAGAAGGCGTCCATGACAGCTTGATCTATTGTGTCGAGGTGAAAGGGAAACAACATAGTCCCAAACACGATCAGAGCCAGGGTTTTGTTAAAAGCAAACCAATCTGCCTTGTCAGCCAAAGAGGATAGATGGTCTTCTAACATTGCAACTTTCCAAACCTGGATATTCCCTTTTGCTATCAGGGCAGTCTGCTGAGGTGGCAATCGGATGATGGCAGTGAATTTGGCTACAGGAATATATGCTTCGTGGCGAATATGGACCCCGGCTGACTTGGGTCATCTCAACATTATCTCGTACTCCTCCAAAGTGAATACCATATCAAATTGTGGAAACTCGAAGCAATGCAGACTGGAATTCCAAAAATGGACCAAAATCCAGATGAAAATGGGGTCGACACAGATCTTCAATAAGTCAAGAATTCGTCCATAATATTTTTCAAAGTTGGAGCGGACCTCAGGTGGCATCAATGCACACAACCGTTCTATCTTCTCCACATGGTATCGGGGAATATCCACTTTCTTCAATTGTCTACCAGACCCCTCCATTTTTCTAGAAACTAAAAATGCATGCTATGAATATGATGTTAATGCGGACATGCATGCAGGTGCTTATTTTTACTAAACATTATCATGTGTTTATTTTCTACATGATGCATGATAGTGTTTGAGTTTTTTATATTTTTTTTTTCAAAAGAAAGATAAACTCCTTATATGGGTGTTCATGAGTTTGATGCTTATGAACAGGGTCCCATTTTGATTTATTTGATTTTATTTGTTTTATTTGTTTTTTATAACCTTTTATCTCTTCTGTCAGACTGTGTGACTACTTAGCTTACAAAGAACCTGAAACCAGGCTAGCTAAAAGGCAGACTGTTCGAGATAAAAGTGGTTTATTGCGTAAAGAATGGTTTTAGTGTCCCTTATCTCTTTTGTTGGACTGTGTGGCTACTTAGCTTACAAAGAACCTAAAACCAGGCTAGCTAAAAGGCAGACTATCCAAGATAAGGGTGTTTATTGTGAAAAGATTTTTTAAGGTATTTCTTTTTGTTGTATGGTTATGCTATGCAACAAACAAATGCAATCAAACAAATGCACACACAATTCACTCATCCGCGAACAATAGGACGACGTTTTTAATCACGAGGTAGGGGTATCCTGCAGAAGAGTGCATATTCAGGGTAGTTCTAAATTTCCTCACCAAGGCCAGGTCCCCAAGGTGCCCCCATTATAGGGTCCCCACTCTTCCAGCCTTCAGACCATGCATGGCACTAAGGCCTTGTCAGTCTTTGGGCCAAAAGGGGAAGGTTATCACCTTGAGTGGTGGTTTTCGACTATACCGGTGGGCTCATGGCCCTCACTACAATAAATCGTACAATGTCACCCACTCCCTAAGGTTATCCCACTTGCCCCGGGGTATAGGGGGAACTGTTGTGTGCAAGGGTTTCTGTACAATTGTTATTGTAAACAATTACATAAAATAAACATATAACAATTATTAAAACCAAACAATAAAACATGTTATAAAGCAAGGAAGAGTAAAAGCATAATTTCTAGTTTTTATTTCTTAAAGCTAGTCCATCACTAAATGGGATCAACTCTCTAGCTTCCCTAGTGGAGTAACCATTTATCGCCGCAGTCAAAAAAGGCGGTCAGAGCAACGCGATCGTTTTGTTTGACTCTCATGTTTTAAAGTGTGGTTCAACGCCTTTAGGTTGTCCGATAACCGGGCTGGACCAAAGGGTGAGGTTTTCGAAAGGGTTTGAGGAGTCGCCACCAATATTTTTACTGAAAATATTGGAAAAGGAAAAAGAAGGCGATGGTTTTTAAGAAAAACCAACTTTGGTCATTACAACCAGAGTTAGGTAAGGGAGTTAGTTACGTGTGGGAAGGTATTAGGTTCCCCACGACGCCCCTTTCGGGTTCCCTATGATGAACCATTTTTTATAAAGAAATAAGAACTTTAAAACTACGCTTTGACCCTTATTTATTCATTGAAAAAATTAAGTTATCGACTACATGACCCTTAATAACTAATGCACAAAGATATTATCTAAAAAGCAATAAAATAGAGAAAGGAGTATGGAGAAACCTTCAAAGCAAGCTTTTATAATATACTCTTGAAAAAGGGTGCTTTTTGGAAATCTTCGCGCTCTACAACGATGCTCACTCTCCTCTCACAACACTTTAAAACGCTTTCTAAGAACTCTGGAAATGATTCAGAGGGGTCCTAGGAGAGTATTTTGAGAATTGTACATTAGGGAAAGTTGTAGAATTGTGTGAAAAAAGTGAGAAGGTCCCCCCCTTTTATAGGAATTCACACCTGTTAGGTTGGGGCGAGACAGTGGTCTCGCCTTTGGCGAGTGGCGAGATGGCGGTCTCGCTCTTAGCCAACGACGAGACGGCGGTCTCGCCAAACGATACAACGGTCTCGCCAAACGAGATAGTGTCTCGCCAAACGGGACGATAGTCTCGACCCTTTGGGTGGAATTTCTTATTTTTTGTTTACAAAAATCCTTCCTATTCTAATATGGGGCCTATTAATCAATCCTAGGGACCTTTCAGGCCTTGCCCATCTTCAAACGAAAGTATTCTACTCTTTATTTTGAGGCCGAGCAAGATTTGGGGTCTACAACCATGTAAAGACGATAGGGCATTCACATGCCATGCACGGGAAGTAAAAAAAAATACATAGAAATTTTAACCCGCCTATGGGTTCCTTTAGGCTCTCCGCTTTTAAAAAAATGTACTTTGAAACATTTCATTGAGGAATGTACACTGTCTGGATGAAATAAATAAAATTGTTTGTTTTCATCATCTCTTCAACTGTCTATTACATTCATAAATTGCATTTATTCATTCTCACTTTAATAATAATAAGTTAATAAAAAGAAAGGATTAATTGATGTGCTTCCCATGAATCGGAATAAGATGAAGAGCAAACCTTTCGTCGTCAAGTTCTCTCCAACAGTTGATCCGCCTAAGGAGGATGCCTCAACCGTTGGATATCCAAGTTAATAAGGAAGAGGGGGCAAGGATGTCGTTGCATTTGTTCATGCTCCGAATCGAATAAAGTTGTACCATGGAGATATGAAAAAAATTTCCCATCAATGAGGATATCTCCAGCATAGCCGGTATCGGGGGCAGGATTAGAAGTGGAAGAATCTATTCCCCCAAGAAGCTATAAGATTATGCTCCTAAGAATAAAGGAATAAATAAAATGATCGAAGAAAAACATAATCTAAAGAGGAAATTGAGTAGACTTTGGATTCATGACGCTAAGACAGTTCTTTCAATGCTCTGCCAAAAAGACAAACTCACGGTAGGCGACAAACTGGTCACGGTTCGAGCTAAAGACAGCATTCGGATCAGCAAGTCGTCTGCCTTACCTTGAATGGATACGGCTGAAGAGGACCTTTGAAATACCCTTTTGCCAATATGAAAAGACTTCCCCAACAATATGCAGGTGACCCACATGATGAGAAAATATGGATACTGCTCAAACCAAGGGCTCATTAGAAACTCTCAAGGAATAAAAGAGCCACCAGATTTTGAAGACAATCATTTGAAGCATGACCCTATAAAGGATCAAGCTGCACAGAGAAAAGGGAAGTCTCCCCTCCATACCTTGAATCAGATTTTCCCAACATAGAGGGGTTCAAGCGTCAAAAGCAACTTTAGTCATTAGGTGTTCTCCTTCTGATTCTTAGGGTTTGTAAATCCAATGACTATTAGAGATTACTCCTCAGGACTAGCCCGACCTCCGAGCATTGTAGGGCACATATTTCCCTATTAATTACAAAAAATGTCATTCTTACTATCTGCTTCTCTTCTTGCTATTCATATCTAAACCTCATTAATAACCATGTTTAAGCAAACATTTTCAAAACGCGTCAAAGTAATCAAACTGCGCCATTGACCAAAATAAAAGTCAAATCCATCACCACTGATTGACTAGAAACACAAAATAAAGTTTTACCTCGTCATAAATAAAGTTGTGTTTCGCCAATGTTGTGCAAAAAGAAAACAAAAATCAAAAGAAGCCCATAGCAGCTAAAGGCCAAAAAGAAAAAGCAAGGTACCCGGTAGGAAACCCATAAAGGAGGCTACGCAAAAGTTAGGGTAAACCCTCTAGGAGACCCGAACAACAATAAAGGGTAACCTAGGCAAAAATTAGGGTTACAAAATAAAGTCCGCTAGGATTCCCGAAACAAGAAAAGAGGAAACCTAGACAAAAGTTAGGACAAAAACATAGCATCCTAGACTGAAAAACCAAAGGGCAGACTAGGAAAATCAATCAGTCATAGCAAGCGTCATAAAATAAGATGTCATTCCATAAACAAAACTTTTGTCTAAACTAGCCTAAACACTCTAACCAACCTTGGCTAGCCGTGCTTACAAAAACCATTTTTTTGTCAAAATGAAACACTTCTAAAAACACAAGCCTTTGAATTAAATATCCTCTTCCTTCTTTTCTCTTGACCCTTACCACTACGACATTCTAGTAATTAGTAGGGAAATGTGGAGATAGTAATCAATATAATCATTTTTCGGTCATGGCAAAATCGAGACGGCAAAATCGGTACATCCTATCATGTCGACGAAAACACATAATGACAGAAGCATGTCAGAAGCAAAAGCACATTTGATTAATCCTTTTGAAATATTAAATGAAATATCATTGTAGGATGCATATTGCAAACATTGCATGCATGATAGGGTCCTATCTCTCAAAAAAGAAGAGAAAGAAAAAATGAAAAAAAAAAAGAATAATGCCTGCTAGGAGATTCTTAGGCAAAAGTTAGGGTAGCCCGCTAGATCGAAAACCCGCAAAGGGCGGTTTAGGAAAAAGTTAGAGCATTCATAAAAAAGGAAAAAAGCCCACTAAGATATCCTAGGAAAATATGAAAGGCAGCCCGCTAGATCGAAAACCCCAAAAGGGCGGTCTAGGCAAAAGTTAGGACTAAACCAAAAAATGAATAAAAGAGTAGGACTCATCAAGAAAAGAGTAGGACTCATCATCATCATAATCATTAAAAAACCAGCAGAAGGATGCTGGTCACTTTCTAGATGAATCAAAATAGATTGCATTTAGGGCATTCACACACTAGTAGTTCCACGAAACGACTCTGTCAAAATCAAAAAATAAAAATCTCTTCAAACAAATAAACAAATAAGCAAAAAATAATATTCATTCACATAAGGATACTAGGCCCCATATTTGTGTTTGAAAATAGGTTAAATCTCCAAATAATGCTCTCAAGAAAACACAACAAGTTGCTACTAATAAGCCAACAACTTCAGAGCAAAATAGAAGCTTCAGAGCACCTAAAAGCTTCAATCACCATCCTTCTACCCAGAAAAAGAAGGCACAAATAAGAAGTCTCCAAACATTGCTCTCCCTCAAGAAAGAAGAGCGAGTTGTCATCATCAAATAGCTTAGAAGAAATAAGAAGCTTCCAGAAGCCAAAGCTCCAGTCATCATTCTTCTACCCAATAAAAGAGAGCATAATCATCAGACATCATAAAAGAAAAGCCGATGGAAAGGCTTAGTTATCCCCAAGCAAATCCTTGCCTACTCAAAAGGCAAAACAAATATTACCCCATGGCTCAGCATCGCCATCACATGAGTCACCAAGCACACTCATACAAAATCTCCTCCACATCCCCCAAGGAAAATAACGGGCTCAAAAGAAAACCCTTTATCCCCCAGTGGATAACCCAAAGTGAAAAAAAGTCGTGGCTAAGGAAAGCCAAATAACTCCCCAAGTGGGTCATACAAAAAACAAAAATAGAGAAAATCAAGGGATCATAAATCCCATTCCTCTCCAGCAGAATAAGAGCTTTACAAAACCATCTCCCATTATCAAAATCAACGAGTCCAACCTCCATACCATCAAGGGCTCAACAAAAAAGAAAAAGAAGAAAACCCTGCATCCCTAGTAGATGACCAAAAGAAAGGGCCGCAATAGAGAAGGCCGAATAAAAAATCCCCAAGTAGATCTCCCCAAAAAAGTCTATAAAAAAAAGGAATCAGAAATTCCTATCCCTTAAGAGTTTCACAAGGACAGCTCGTAACCAAGACTCTATTCCCAGAAAAGAAAACTCAAAATCGAATCCCCAGGAAGGCAACCAATTCCCTGGTGGAGCACCAAAAAGAAAAAAAAACCCCATCCCTTGTGGATGCCCAAAAAGAAGAAAAAAAAGTCTGCATGCATAAAAGAAATTAAAAAGTAAAAAGGCACACACACTATCAAGAAAAAGCCAAATTTCGAATCACAAAAAAAAAGATAAATCGCAGAAAAAGGTGAAATTAAAATCCTAACTTTTAGGTAAACAGAATGCCCATTCCCCAATGAAATAAGAGTATCGCAAAACCAGCTCACACCAGCATCTAACAAGAATTTAAAAATCCATCCTCCAGAGGCAACCAAAATCAAATCCCCAAGAAGTCAACCAATTCCTTGATGGATCGCCAAAAGGAAAAGAACTTAGCCCAATGAGCCTACTACAAAGGCAATCTTCTAATTCACATCCTCAGTGAAGTCATTTGCCTATGCATAGGCAAGACCTGGCAAACAAGAGCCAACACCCCAAAAGGGAATATCAGCCTGTTCAGAGGCAAAACAATGCAGCCAAAAGTCTTCACTTCCGATGAAGCATCTGCCTACTCAGAGGCATTACCAGAACCTCAATGAAGTATCTGCCTACTCAGAGGCATCATCAAAATCAAAAAATCCTCAGTGGATTCCTGCCTACCTAAGAGGCATTCACCAAGAATCCCCAGCAATCAACAAGCTGGATGGTTATGGAGAAAGCCCAAAAAAACCAAGAATCCCCGACAAGCAGCAAGTCAGATGACTATCAGAAAAGCCCAAAATCAGATAATCCTCGACAAGCAGTGTAGACCCCAAATCTTGCCCGGCCTCCTAATAAAGCGAGAAGACCTCCTTTTCGAAGATGGACGAAGCCTAAGAAGCCACTAGGAGAGACTATTAGGCCTCATACTAGGATAGGAGGGATTTTTGGCACAAAAATAAGGATTCTCGCATTTTTGGGTCGAGACCGCCATCTCAGAATTGAGACCGCCATCTCGCCTCATGCAAGCGGCAAGACCGCTGTCTCGTTTGGTGAGACGGCGGTCTCGCCACTTCCGCAAGGCGAGACAGCGGTCTCGCCACTCCCACAAGGCGAGACGGCGGTCCCGAATGTCGAGACGGAGGTCTCGACCTTGTCAGACGAGACGGCGGTCCCGACCTGACAGGCGCGAAATCCTATAAATAGGGGCTCCATTCCCCTCATTCCACACACCTCTTCCATTCTCTCTCTAGTCACATGACAACACTCGAATAGAAGGGAAACAATTTAGGGTTAGGTTTTAAGAGTTGATTTGATTGGAAATAGAAAGCAGAAAAACATAAAAGATATTGTAGGCGCCACAAATAAGAATATTTGATAAGCCAAGAAGGATCGCCACAAGAATTGGATAATTCTTGATAAGATCAAATGATGCAAGGAAGAACCCTAGCAGAGCAACAACTCACAAAGTAATCTTAATATTATGTACGTTCATTCTGCATTCCCAAATGTTTAATACAACTTAAGTTTATGAGTTTGTCTCATTGCAGGAAATAAAGATAAATTAAAATCCTAATGTCCCAAGCAAAGTTAAGTTACCCAGATGGTTCAGTGAAGACATTATAAGCTTTGGGTCTTGGGTTCAAAATCCCCACTGTAGCAAATAAAATAATAATAATAATAATAAAAACTAAATCTTTTAGTTGGGCCTCCTAGCTCTCCAAACATTCTATGCATGTGATAGGTCTAGACTCCTCCATGTTTGGATCTTTTAATAGTTGGGCCTTTAGCAAATTGGTCACTTTGTATTGCAATGCCTCTCTTGTTTTTCTGAGTCTGCCTCTTGTCATAGGTCCACCTAAGTCTTGGATTGGATCTTGGTCTTGATCCTTCTCGTTATGGGCTTGGGCCTTTATGTCCACATCATTCCCTCCTTCTTGGGCAGCATTTGTCCTCAAATCTATGAATTCATCTCCTGCATCAAAAGGAGTCAAGTCAGCAACATTAAAGAGGAACTTACATTATACTCTCTTGGTAGATCAATCTTATAAGCATTATCATTGATCTTCTCTAAGACTTGGAATGGCCCATCTCCTCTAGGTTGAAGTTTAGACTTTCTTTGTTCAGGAAACCTTTCCTTTCTCATGTGTACCCAAACCCAATCACCAGGTTGGAACACTACCTTTTTCCTACCCTTGTTAGCTTGCCTCGCGTAGCTCTCATTCTTCTTTTCAATTTGAGCTTTTACTTGCTCATGCAACTTCTTCACATATTCTGCTTTAGCCTGTGCTTCCTTATGCTTAAACATAGAAATGTTAGGCAAAGGCAACAAATCAAGAGGAGTCAAAGGATTAAATCCATACACAATCTCAAATGGTGAACAATTAGTGGTGCTATGGATAACCTATTATAAGCAAACTCAACATGTGGTAAACATGCTTCCCAAGTCTTAAGATTTTTCTTTAAAATAGTCCTAAGCAATGTGCCTAAAGTCCTGTTGACTACCTCAGTTTGACCATCAGTTTGTGGGTGACAAGTAGTAGAAAACAATAATTTAGTATCAATCCTACCCCACAAGGTTCTCCAAAAGTGACTAAGGAATTTTGAATCCCTATCACTCACAATACTCCTCGGCAGCCCATGTAGCCTTACTACTTCCTTGAGAAACAAATCAGCCACATGACAAGCATCATCTACCTTCTTGCAAGGTATGAAATGTGCCATCTTAGAAAACCTATCAACAACAACAAACACAGAATCTTTTCCATTCTTTGTTTTAGGCAGCCCTAAAATAAAGTCCATAGAAATGTCAGTCCAAGGATATTCAGGAACAGGTAAAGAAGTATACAACCCATGAGATTTAACCTTAGATTTAGCCTTTTTACACATAATGCAGTGATCACAAAACTTATTCACATCACGTTTCATATGAGACCAAAAGAAATGTTCTTGCAAAATTTCTAAAGTCTTTTGAACCCCAAAATGACCCATCAAACCCCCTTCATGTGATTCACTCACAAGCAACTCTCTAATGGAACACTTAGGCACACACAATTTATTTGCTTTAAACAAGAATCCATTATGCCTAAAGTAACCATTTTTAGAAAAATTTTCACATGCAGCAAAAGTTTCAGCAAAATCCACATCATTCACATACATGTCTTTCAAATATTCAAGACCAAACAATTTAGTTTCAAGCATAGAAAGTAATGCATGTCTCCTAGAAAGTGCATCACATTCAATTTCAAAAGATTTTGCAAAATTTGGTAATGCAAGGATGGGGGCATTAGATAGTTTGTGCTTAAGTTCAGAAAATGTATTTTCTTGTTTTTCACCCCATTTAAACCCAAAATGCTTTTTGACTATTTCATTAAGAGGTGCAGCCAAAGTACTAAATTCTTTAACAAACCTCCTATAGAAACTAGCTAACCCATGAAAGCTTCTCACTTCACTCACATTCTTAGGGGTAGGCCACTCTTGGATGGCTCTAATCTTTTCCTCATCAACTTGTACCCCTTTAGACCTCACAACAAATCCGAAGAACACAACATGATCAGTGCAAAAGGTACATTTTTCAAGATTAGCAAACAATTTTTCCTTTCTAAGCACATTCATGACAGCACGCAAATGTTTGACATGCAAATCAAAATTAGTGCTATATATCAGAATATCATCAAAATACACCACTACACATTTGCCTAAAAACTCTTTCAAGACATGGTTCATCAATCTCATAAAAGTGCTTGGAGCATTAGTTAACCCAAAGGGCATAACTAGCCACTCATACAAACCATATTTAGTTTTAAAAGCTGTTTTCCACTCATCTCCTTCTCTAATTCTAATTTGATGATATCCACTTTTCAAGTCAATTTTAGAGAAGATACAAGCACCATACAATTCATCCAACAAGTCATCTAACCTAGGAATGGGATGTCTATACTTTACTGTGATGTTATTGATAGCTCTACAATCTGTGCACATCCTCCAAGTTCCATCTTTCTTAGGGACTAGAATGACTGGGACTGCACATGGACTCAAGCTTTCTTTAACCCACCCCTTTTGCATTAAGTCTTCAACTTGCTTTTGAATCTCCTTGGTTTCTTGGGGATTGCTTCGATAGGCTGGTCTATTAGGCAATGAAGCTCTTGGAATAAGGTCAATTTGATGCTCAATACCCCTAAGAGGGGGTAGACCTATAGGCACTTCTTTGGGAAAAATATCTTCAAAATCCTACAACAAAGAAGAAACCTCTTTTGGAAGAGAGTTAGTAAAACATGAACTGTTTGATTTACTTTCTTTACTCAAAAGTAAAAGTATTGGCTTTCTCAATTGCATAGCTCTTTTGACTTCTTTTTCTTTTATAAATAGATTTGATTTTTTTCTCTCTTTCTCTTTTTCTTCCTCTTTTTCCTCTTTCTTTTCACTCTCTTTTTCTTTTCTCTTTTCTCTCTCTTTTTCTTTTCTTTCTTCTTTTCTTTTCTTTCTCATTTTCAGTTGATCCTCACTAACTTCTCTTGGAACCAAAGGTGCAAGAGTAGTTTTGCGGTCTTTATGCATAAAAGAGAACTTATTAGTGAAACCATCATGCATAACTCTCCTATCATACTGCCATGGTCTCCCAAGAAGTAAATGACAAGCCTCCATAGGCACCACATCACACAGAACAGAATCTTCTTATTTTCCTATGGAAAAACCCACTTCAACTTGCCTATTCACGGTCATCTCACCATCTTCACTAAGCCATTGAAGTTTGTAAGGTCGCGGGTGTGGCTTAGTCTCCAAATTCATTTTTGAAACCAACCGTGCACTAGCCACATTAGTGCAACTCCCACCATCAATGATCAAAGAGCACAACTTCCCTTGAATGAGGCACCTTGCGTGAAAAATATTTTCTCTTTGACAATCATCCAATTCAACTGATTGACTACCCAACATCCTTCTAATTATGAACAGATCTCCTACTAACTCTCTTTCATCTTCATTCTCATTTTCATCACTAGATGAAGAATCTGAAGAAGATTCACTAATTATTTCTCCATCCTCCTTAAGTAACATAGTCTTCTTAGTGGGACAATGAGAAGCTATGTGACCTCTTCCCAAACATTTGAAGCACTTAATCTCACTACTCCTTGTTTTCTTAAGTGCCTCATCAGACTTATTTTGATTTCTATGAGCTATAACATTGGAATTGCTTGTTGATGATCCACCCTCCTTCTTATTTTTGTCCTTCCAACTAGGAGAGTGAAAATTAGATGAACTCCTCCTCATGGCACCCTTTCTCTTCAATTGTTGTTCCACCTTAGAAGCTTGATGTACTAAATCCTCCAACTCAACATAATTTTGTAGCTCCACAACATCCCTTATATCACTATTTAGCCCATGTAGGAATCGGGCCATAGCAGCCTCCCGTGCCTCCATAACATTAGCCCTAATCATGGAAACCTCCATCTCTTTGTAATATTCATCAACACCTCTACTACCTTGTATGAGTCTTTGGAGCTTGTTATGAAGATCTCTTTGATAATGAGAAGGAACAAATCTTCTTCTCATCAACCTCTTTATTTCTTCCCAACTTTCCACCAAGGGTTCTTCATATCTCACCCTTTCCCTTTGTAATTGGTTCCACCAAATGAGAGCATAATCAGTGAATTCCATGGCTACCACCCTCATCTTTTTATCTTCTGTGTAATTATGGCATGCAAACAGTTGCTCAATTTTTATTTCCAACTCCAAATATGCTTCTGGATCACTCTTTCCTTGAAAAGAGGGTATGTTCAGCTTTACTCCTTCAATTCTGTTATCTCTAACATCACCTTCATTATTTCTCCTTCTCCTCCTTCTACCTCCACCATCATCATCATTTCCTTGATTTTCTAGTTGTTTAATTCTCCCATACAACTCCTCGGTATGTTCTGTCAACATTCTTTGCATTTGGGCTGTAATGGCATCAATCAATAATCTATTGTTATCCCCTAGAGGAGGGGTACCACCACCACCACCTGCACCTGCCATCTTTCAAGTAAAAAAAAAAGAAAGGACCAAACAAATGAAGTAATAGGACCTCACCACTCTTCTCACGTGTTTGCACTCAAAGATGTACCACTCGTGTTTACTCTCAATTTGGCTTTTGTATAATATGCACTCTTGCCTTTTTCCACTCGTTCTGTGACTTATGGTTCTTACAAGAATCAAACAATCTATAGTTCAAGAATCACTTTCAACTGTAGCAATCACAAGGAATAAAACAGAATTGTAGTACCAACAAAGGACAAGTAGCAAAGAACAATTTTACTACTAACAACAAGCAAGACAAATCTAAACTGTATGGAAAAAACAAAGATTAGATAAAGACGCTTGACACTTAGGAATTTTATCAAACAGCTAATGTGCACTGAAAATTAAAAAAAGAACAACTGCCACATATATATATATATATATATAATTTTTTTCTAATTCTTTTCTTCTTTTGATTCTTTTCCTTTTTTTTATTCTTTTCCTTTTTTGATTCTTTTCCTTTTTTTGATTTTTTTTCTTTTCCTTTTTTGTTCTTTTCATAGAAAACTAATTTCAAACACAACTTTATATATGATATATATATATATATATATATATATATATATATATATATATATATATATCTAAATGAAATTAAATATCAAAATTGCATAAACAACAATTTTTTTCGAACAAGTACACGTGAACAAGTATAATGAACAGTATGTAAACAGTGACAATGAACAGTACCCGTGAACAGTAACAATGAACAGTACCGTGAACAGTGTCGATGAACAGTACTGCTTTTGAACCCTGCTCTGAATACCAAATGATGACACTCGAATAGAAGGGAAACAATTTAGAATTAGGTTTTAAGAGTTGATTTGATTGGAAATAGAAAGCAGAAAAACATAAAAGATATTGTAGGCGCCACAAATAAGAATATTTGATAAGCCAAGAAGGATCGCCACAAGAATTGGATAATTCTTGATAAGATCAAATGATGCAAGGAAGAACCCTAGCAGAGCAACAACTCACAAAGTAATCTTAATATTATGTACATTCATTCTGCATTCCCAAATGTTTAATACAACTTAAGTTTATGAGTTTGTCTCATTGCAGGAAATAAATATAAATTAAAATCCTAATGTCCCAAGCAAAGTTAAGTTACCCAGATGGTTCAGTGAAGGCATTATAAGCTTTGGGTCTTGGGTTCAAAATCCCCACTGTAGCAAATAAAATAATAATAATAATAAAAACTAAATCTTTTAGTTGGGTCTCCTAGCTCTCCAAACATTCTATGCATGTGATAGGTCTATACTCCTCCATGTTTGGATCTTTTAATAGTTGGGCCTTTAGCAAATTGGTCACTTTGTATTGCAATGCCTCTTGTGTTTTTCTGAGTCTGCCTCTTGTCATAGGTCCACCTAAGTCTTGGATTGGATCTTGGTCTTGATCCTTCTCGTTATGGGCTTGGGCCTTTATGTCCACATCATCACATCACCAAATTCCCTCTCTAGAATCCCTCCGAAGCATTTCTGGAGTTTCTGAGTGTCTTTAGAGAGTTTTTGAGGCGTTTTCGGCGCTGTAAGAGTGAAGGGCTGCCACAAAGCACCCTAATTTTTCAAAGAATTAATAGAAAGCTAGCCTCAGAGGTTTCTACTTTCTCTCTCTATCTTTTACCGCTTTATTTAAATTACGCAATAGACATTAGGGTCATGTAGTCATAAATTTAAATTCTGCAAAATAAAAGGGTAAAAGCGTATTTTCACCGATTTAGATATTTTAAATAGTTGGCCTGTCATAGGGAACCCGAAAGGGGCGTCGTAAGGGAACTAACACTTCCCTTACACGTAACTAACTCCCTTACCCAACTCTGGTTCTAACGACCAAAGTTGATTTTTCGAAAACCAACGCCTTTTAACTCCTTTTCCGATGTTTCCGGTAAAAACATCGGTGGCGACTCCACAGAACCCTTCAAAACTAGCTCTTGGATTAGCCCGGTTATCGGACAATCCAAGAGCGCCTTTTTGAAAACCTCGCCTCTAGGTTCAGCCCGGTTATCGGACAACCTAAAGGCGTTGTAACCACACCAACAAAAATGCGAAAATTAAGAGAGTCGAAACCATCGCGTCGCTCCGACCGCCCTCATTTTTTACGACGGCGACAGATGGCAACTCCACTGGGGAAGCCTCGAGAGTTGATCCCATTTAGTGATGGGCCAGCTTAAAAATAAATAAACCAGGAAAATAACGCTTTTTACCCTTACCTTGTATTATAACATGCTTTATTGCTTGGCTTTAATAACTGTTGCTTGTTTATACTTACGCAATTGTTTGAAATACAAATTGTACACAAACCCTTGCACACTACAGTTCCCTCTATACCCGGGGGCAAGTGAGGAATCCATAGGGAGTGGGTGGCAGGTACGGTTCGCTGTAGTGATGGCCTTCACTACAAAAAAAACGCTTATTATCTACGGGTAAAATCCGTAGGTAATGACAAAAATCCGTAGGTAATGTCACTTTACCTACGGATTTCTTTCCGTAGAAAATCCGTAGGTAATTTGGTCGTAGGTAATTACCTACGGATTTATAATCCGTAGGTAATTACCTACGGATTTATAATCCGTAGGTAATGCACTCGCGGTAATTACCTACGGATTATAATCCGTAGGTAATGCATTTACCTTAACAAAATATTTTTATTTATTACAACCCCCTCCCTTATTTTTTTATTATTACCTAGAACCCCCCTCCCCTTTATATTATATTTTTATTATTTATTATATTTTTGAAACTTTGAATTATTATTAGATTAAGGGAATTGTCATTGGCGGGATTCGAACCCAAGTACCTCGAGTTGGAGGTCGATACTCCAACCACTAAGCTATTAGGTTATTTTGAAAATAATTTACAAATAAATTATATTTATATTTATCCGTGTAAATATATAAATATAAAATATATAAATATAAAATATATATAAATATAAAATATATAAATATAAAATATATATAAATATAAAATATATATAAATATAAAATATATATAAATATAAAATATATATAAATATAAAATATATATAAATATAAAATATATATAAATATAAAATATATATAAATATAAAATATATATAATATATAATATATATAAATATATTTATATATTTGATATATTTATATATTTATATATTTATATATTTATATATTTATATATTTATATATTTATATATTTATATATTTATATATTTATATATTTATATATTTATAGATTTATACATTTATATATTTGTATTTATATATTTATATATTTATATATTTATATATTTATATATTTATATTTATATATTTATGTATTTATATATTTATGTATTTATATATTTATATATTTATGTATTTATGTATTTATGTATTTATGTATTTATGTATTTATGTATTTATGTATTTATGTATTTATGTATTTATGTATTTATGTATTTATGTATTTATATATTTATGTATTTATATATTTATATATTTAGATATTTAGATATTTAGATATTTAGATATTTAGATATTTATATATTTAGATATTTATATATTTAGATATTTATATATTTATATATTTATATATTTATATATTTATATATTTATATATTTATATATTTATATATTTATATATTTATATATTTATATATTTATATATTTATATATTTATATATTTATATATTTATATATTTATATATTTATATGCTTATATATTTATATATTTATATATTTATATATTTATATATTTATATATTTATATATTTATATATTTATATATTTATATATTTTATATTTATATATTTATATATTTTATATTTACATATTTATATATTTATATATTTTATATTTATATATTTATATATTTACACGAATTAATATAAGTATAATTTAGTTGTAAATAATTATTAGAATATCCTAATAGTTTAGTGGTTGAAGTATCAATTTTCAATTTTAAGGTACTTGGGTTCGATTCTTGCTAGTGACAATTTTTTTAGTTTAATATAATTTATCTACTGGATAGTAATTCCATAGGTAATTACCTACGGAATTACCCACGGATGATATTACCTACGGAAAATATCCGTAGGTAATGGATAATTACTCACGGATAGAATTCCGTAGGTAATGTACACTTTACCTACGGATAGTAATTACGTAGGTAATTACCTACGGAATTATCCACGGATTACATTACCTACAGATAATATCCGTAGGTAATGGATAATTACCTACGGATAGAATTCCGTAGGTAATATCCGTAGGTAATGGATAATTACCTACGGATAGAATTCCGTAGGTAATATCCGTAGGTAATGTACAATTTACCTACGGATTTTCATCCGTGGGTAATATCCGTAGGTAATATCCGTAGGTAATGGATAATTACCTATGGATAGAATTCCGTAGGTAATATCCGTAGGTAATGTACAATTTACCTACGGATTTTCATCCGTGGGTAATATCCGTAGGTAATGTAAAATTTACCTACGGATTTTTATCCGTGGGTAATATCCGTAGGTAATGTAAAATTTACCTACGGATTTGTATCCGTAGGTAATATTCCGTAGGTAATTGGCTTTTTTTTTGTAGTGCTTGTGCCCACCGATGTGATCGGAAACCACCACTCAAGGTGATAACCTTCCTCTTTTGGCAACAAGACTGACTATGGCCTTAGTGCTAAGCATGGTCGGAAGGCTGGAGAGTGGGGACCCTATAATGGGGGCACCATGCGGGCCTTAGCCTAGTGAGAACAGTTAGAACCTACCTTCGCCAATGCACTTTTCTGCAGGAAAACCCTACCTCGTGATTAAAACGACTTCTCGCCTGTTCGTGGATGATCGAATTGTGTGCGAATTTGTTTGTTGCATTTGTCTGTTGCATAGCATAACCAAACAACAAAAAATCACAAAAAATATATTTGCAATAAACACCCTTATCTCGGACAGTCTGCCTTTTAGCTAGCCTGGTTTCAGGTTCTTTGTAAGCTAAGTAGCCACGCAGTCCGACAGAAGAGATAAGGGACGCTAAATATTTTTTCGCATAAAACCATTTTATCTCAGACAGTCTACCTTTTAGCTAGCCTGGTTTCAGGTTCTTTGTAAGCTAAGTAGTCACGCAGTCTGACAAAAGAGATAAAAGGCTAAAAAAATAAATCCAAAATAAATAAAATAATAATAACAAAATCAAAACATTTATAAAAATAATTTTGGCAAAGTCCTATCACTCATATCACATCATAAGTGGAAAAAGCAAGAGAGAAAACAAATGCATAAGGAAGGTATGCATATGCATCATTTTAATAGATCCCTAAAAAATGGGTCTTAGAAGCGTGTTTTGGGAAAAATACTGGGCCAAATCCCCTCTAGGCATTTGCAACTTGTTTCTTCTCCTTTTTCTCTTCGTTTTGATATGCTATGCATCCAAATCGGACATCTCAGTCAAAAGTTATGCCACTTTGAACATCTGTCGCCCTTTTGTACTAACGCATGCATAAAAACACTCATTCTAGGGAGCACTAGATATCCCTAAGACAATGGCAAAAGAGGCCCCGAGCACATTTGTGACCTTCGCGACAAGGAAGGGACAAGTGTACTAAGGTGTGATGGTGACCCCCATTATACTTGTCAAGTCTGTGATGGAAAAGGAACCATTACACCAAGGTGGGTATGATACCCCACAGAGTGTAAGCTTTAAGGAGGATACCTAAGTCATTGTCTTAAGGAATATCCATCTCATAATCATTCATTTTTAACAATAAAAATCTCTTTGCATTCTAGAAAGCGACTGATATTCTTTATGCCCTCATCCGCATACAATCCCAAACACTATCATACATCATGTTAGAAAATAAAACATGATAATGTTTAGGAAAAAACAAACACTTGCATACATGCATCCACCAAACTTCATCCTCACAACATGCATCTAGTAGTAGGCAGTTGAAGAAACTGGACATTCCTCAATACCGTGTAAAAAGGATAAAGCATTTGCACGGGAAGTAAGAAAAAAAAAACATAGAAATTTTAACCCACTTATGGGTTCCGTTAGGCTTTCCGCTTTTTTAAATATATATACTTTGAAACATTGCATCAAGGAATGTACACTGTCTAGATGAAATAAATAAAATTGTTTGTTTTCATCATCCCTTCAACCGCCTATTACATTCATAATTTGCATACAATCATCCTCACTTTAATAATAATAAGATAATAAAAAGAAAGGATTAGTCGATGTGCTTCGTCGTCAAGTTCTCTCTAGCGGTTGATCCACCTAAGGATGATAATAAGACTCAACCGTCGGGTATCCAAGTTAATAAGGAAGAGGGGACAAGGATGTTGTTACATTTGTTCATGCCTCGAATCGAATAAAATTGTACCATGGAGATACGCAAAAACATCGCCCTTCAATGAGGATATCTCCAGCATTAGCCGGCATTAGGGGGCAGGATTAGAGGTAGAAGAATCTACTCCCCCGAGGAGCTATAAGACAATGCTCCCAAGAATAAAGGAAAAATAATAAGATCGAAGAAAAACATAATCCAAAGAGAAAATTGAATAGACTTTGGATTCATGACGCTGAGGTAGTTCTTTCAACGCTCCGCCAAAGAGACAAACTCATGGTAGGCGACAAGCTAAAGACGACATTCGGATCAGCAAGCTGTCTGCCCTACCTTGTTGAATGGATGCGGCTGAAGAGGACCTTTGAAATATCTTTTGCCAATATGAAAAGACTTCCCAAATAATATGAAAGGTGACCCACATGATAAGGAAATATGGATGTCGCCCAAACCAAGGGCTCATTAAACTCTCAAGGTATAAAGGGAGTCACCAAATTTTAAAGATAATCCTTTGAAGCATGACCATACAAAGGATTAAGCCGCACAAAGAAAAGGAAAGTCTCCCCTCTGCATCCCGAATCAGATTTCCCCAAATAGAGGGGTTCAAGCGTCAAAAGCAACTTTAGTCATTAGGTGTTCTCCTTCTGATTCTTAGGGTTTGTAAATCCAATGACTATTACAGATTACTCCTCGACCCCCGAGCATTGTAGGGCACATATTTCCCTATTAATTACAAAGAATGTCATTCTTACTATCTGCTTCTCTTCTTGCTATTCATATCTAAACCTCATTAATAACCATGTTTAAGCAAACGTTTTCAAAAGTACGTCAAAATAATCAAAATGCTCCATTGACCAAAATAAAAGTCAAACTCATCACCACTGATTGACTAAAAACACAAAATAAAGTTTTACCTCGTCATAAATAAAGTCATATTTTGCCAATGTTGTGTAAAGAGAAAACAGAAAACAAAAATCAAAAGGAACCCATAGAAGCTAAAGGCCAAAAAAGAGAGGGCAAGATACCCGGTAGGAAACCCACCAAAGGGGGCTACGCAAAAGTTAGGGTAAACCCGCTAGGAAACCCGAACAACCATAAAGGGTAGCCTAGGCAAAAATTAGGGTTACAAAATAAAGTCCGCTAGGTTTCCAAAGCAAGAAAAAAGAAACAGACAAAAGTTAGGACAAAACAAAACACAACATCCTAAGCTGAAAACTCAAAGGGCATACTAGGGAAGTCAATCAGTCATAGCAAGCGCCATAGAATAAGACGCCACTCCACAAACAAAACGTTGTTTAAACTAGCCTAAACACTCTAACCAACCTTGGCTAGCCGTGCTTACAAAAACCATTTTTGTCAAAATAAAACAATTCTAAAACACAAGCCTTCGAATTAAATATCCTCTTCTTTCTCTTTTCTTGACCCTTACCACTACGACATTCTAGTAAGTAGTAGGGAAATGTGGAGATAGTAATCAATAGGAGGATTGACATCCCCAAGGAAAGGGAGGGGTGCACTGACATGGCAAGTCGCTCTACAATTAACACAATCATTCTTCGGTCATGAAAAAATCGAGACGGCAAAATTGGTACAGCCTATCATGTCGACAAAGCACATAATGTCAGAAGCTCATCAGAAATAAAAGCACATTGGTTAATCCTTTTAAAAAATTAATTGAAATAGTATTATAGGATGCATATCACAAACATTGCATACATGCATAGGGTCCTTTCTCTCAAAAAGAAAAGAGAAATGAGAAAAATAAAAATAAGAAATAATGCCTGCTAGGAGATTCTTAGGCAAAAGTTAGGGTAGCCCGCTAGATTGAAAACCCGCAAAGGGCGGTCTAGGCAAAATTTAGGGCATTCATAAAAAAGGAAAAAGTCCGCTAAAGATATCTTAGGCAAAAATTAAGGCAGCCCGCTAAACCGAAAACCCCAAAAGGGCGGTCTAAGCAAAAGATAGGGCTAAACAAAAAAAAATGAATAAAAGAGAGGGATCCTTCATCATAATCATGAAAGTCCAGCAGGAGAATGCCACTCACTTTTCCAGATGCATCGATAAAAAATAATACATTGCATTTAGGGCATCCACACACAAATAGTCGCACAAAACGACTTTGTCAAGATCAAAAATGAAAAAAATATATATATATAAAAATCACTTCAGATAAATAACAAAAAGAAAACGAAAAGCATTCATGCATATAAGGAGACTAGCTCCATGTTTGTGATTGAAAACAGGATCACCGAGAACGAGTCTCTAAATAATGCCCTCAAGAAAACAGAGCAAGTCGTCAATCAAGCGACTCATCAAAATAAGAGCTTCCGGAAATCAAGAGCTCCAGCTACCATCCTTCTACCCAGAAAAAGAAGGCACATATAAGAAGTCTTCAAACATTTCTCAAGAAAGAAGAGCAAGTTGTCATCATCAAATAAGCTCAGAAGAAATAAGAAGCTTCCAGAAGCCAAGGCTCCAGTCATCATTTTTCTACCCAATAAAAGAGGGCACAATCATTAGACATCATAAAAGAAAAGCCTATGGAAAGGCTTAGTCATCCCCAAGAGGATCCCTACCTACTCCGAAGGCAACACAAAAAATTACCCCATGGCTCAGCACCGCCATCACATGAGTCATTGAGCACACTCACCCGAAGTCTCCTCCACACTCCCCAATGGAGAATAAAGGCTCCAAGAGCCCATCATCATCAACAGTCAACAGAGTCCAATCTCCATACCATCAAGGGCTCAACAAAAAAGGAAAAAAGAAGAAAACTCTTGCACCCCCAGCGAATGACCAAAAGAAAGGGCCACAACAAAGAAGGCCAAATAAAAATCCTCAAGTGGATCTCCTAAAAAAGTCTACAAAAAGGAATCAGAAATTCCCATCCCCTAGCGGAAAAAGTGCTTCACAAGTTTAGCTCGCATCAACATCAATCAAGGAGCCAAGACTCCATCCCTAGAAAAGAAAAATCAGATCCCCAGGAAGTCAATTAATTCCCTGGTGGATCACCAAAGAAAGAAAACTTCATCCCTAGTGGACCCCCCAGAAAGAAAGAAAAAAAGCCAACATAATAAAAAGAGACTAAAAAGTAAAAAGGCTTACGCTTAGTCCCAAAAAAGCTATATTTCAAAATCGCGATAAAAAAGAGATAAATCGCGAAAAAAGGCGAAATCAAATAAATCAATAAAATCCCTAAGTGGGTCACCTTAGAAAAAGGGAAAAAACAACAAAAAAGGAATTGGAAATTCCATCCCCCAACCAAATAAGAGCATCACAAAAGCGAGCTCGCACCTATAAAGAGTTGAAACTCCATTTCCCCAAAGGGCTACCAAAATCTGACCCCTGGGAAGTCGACCAATTCCCCGGTGGATCAATAAAAAAGAAAGATCATCCCCAGTGAGCCTACTGCAAAGGCAAAACTTCATATTCATCCTTAGAATGTCATTTGCCTATGCATAGGCAAGACCTGACAAGCAAGAGCGAGCATCCCCATAAGGGAATATCAGCCTAGTCAGAGGCAAAACAAATGCAGCCAAAAGTCTTCACTTCCGATGAAGCATCTGCCTACTCAGAGGCATTACTAGAAACTCAATGGAGTATCTGCCTGCTCAAAGACACCATCAAAATCAGCAAATTTTCAATATGATATCTGCCTACTCAAGAGGCATCACCAAGATCAGCAAACCCCTAGAGGATTCCTGCCTACCTAAGAGGCACTCATAAAAAATCCCCGACAACCAGCAAAGTCGGATGACAAATACCAAGAGATCAAAAAATAAAGAACCCCCGGCAACCAACAAGCCAGATAAAAACCAACAAAATCCCCGACACAATTCGGATGACCATTCCAGAAAGGTCCAAACACATTTACCATCACAAAAATCACTCCCCATGGAGTCGGCGCATGAGCCACCTGAGTAGTAAGCCGCCACCACCACCAGTCCTACGCAGTGGACTGTACCAGCCTGATAGGGGGTTCATACCTATCAACCTGCGCACGCGGTGCGCCTGATCTGCGCTCGAGCCAGGATCAGTAAGTCACAGCTACTAGCCTGATGGGGGGTTCATACCCATCCAGTCCCACACAACAGACTGTAACTATCAACCTGATGGGGGGTTCATACCCATCCAGTCCCACACAACGGACTGCAATTACCAGCCTGATGGGGGGTTTATACCCATCAACCAAAGGATCGACTACCGTCAGAAGGAGCATCCTGAGGTTCTACCATGTGTTAACCGAAGGGATCGACTACCGTCTGAGGGAGTATCCTGGAGGTGCACAACACAAATTTTCCCCAGAAGATCAACCACCGCAAGACGGGACATCCGAAGGGTAGCCGGGCAAGAGGATCAACTCCTTTACCTGCCTGTCGATCTGTCTGGCACAATAGGCCAACAGCCGACTAGTCTGGTAAAGGGGGGCAGCTGTAGACCCCAAATCTTGCCCGGCCTCCAAATAAAGCCAGAAGACCTCCTTTTCGAAGATGGACGAAGCCTAAGAAGCCACTAGGAGAGACTATTAGGCCCCATACTAGGATAGTAGGGATTTTTGGCACAAAAATAAGGATTCTCGCCTTTTTGGGTCGAGACCGCCGTCTCAGAATTGAGATTGCCATCTCGCCTCACGCAAGCGGCGAGACCGCCGCCTCGTTTGGCAAGACGGCGGTCTCGCCACTCCCACAAGGCGAGACGGTGGTCCCGAATGTCGAGACGGCGGTCTCGACCTTGTCAGACAAGACGGCGGTCCCGACCTGACAGACGCGAAATCCTATAAATAGGAGCTCCATTCCCGTCATTCCACACACCTCTTCCATTCTCTCTCTAGTCACATCACCAAATTCCCTCTCTAGAATCCCTCCGAAGCATTTCCGGAGTTTCTGAGTGTCTTTAGATAGTTTTTAGAGCGTTTTTGAGAGGGCTGCCACACAACACCCTAATTTTTCAAAGAATTAATAGAAAGCTAGCCTCAGAGGTTTCTACTTTCTCTCTCTATCTTTTACTGCTTTATTTAAATTATGCAATAGACATTAGGGCCATGTAGTCATAAATTTAAATTCCGCAAAATAAAAGGGTAAAAGCGTATTTTCACCGGTTTAGATATTTTAAATAGCTGGCCTGTCATAGGGAACCCGAAAGGGGCGTCGTAAGGGAACTAACACTTCCCTTACACGTAACTAACTCCCTTACCCAACTCTGGTTCTAACGACCAAAGTTGGTTTTTCGAAAACCAACGCCTTTTAACTCCTTTTCCGATGTTTCCGGTAAAAACATCAGTGGCGACTCCACAGAACCCTTCAAAACTAGCTCTTGGATTAGCCCGATTATCGGACAATCCAAGAGCCCCTTTTCGAAAACCTCGCCTCTAGGTTCAGCCCGGTTATCGGACAACCTAAAGGCATTGTAACCACACCAACAAAAACGTGAAAATCAAGAGAGTCAAAACCATCGCGTCGCTCCGACCGCCCTCATTTTTTACGGCAGCGACAAGCAACAAGTCGGATGGCTATCAGAAAAGCCCAAAATCAGATAATCCCCGACAAATAACAAACCGGATGACTATTACAAAAGCTCGAAAAACAAAAGAGTCCTCAGCATCCAACCAGCTGGAGGAAGAACAACGAATCCCCGGCACACCGGAAGACTTCATCAGAAAAGTAAAAAACTTATTATTAAGCAAAAAACACTCCCTACGGAGACGGCGCATGAGTTAGAGCAGTAAGCCGCCACCACAACTTAGTGACAAGAAAGGTCCCGAAGACAAAGACCTGCACACAGGCAAGATCATTGCGCATGAACAAAATCAGTAAGTCGCACCAGTCCTACAAAGTGGACTTCACAACCAGATGGGGGTTTGTACTCGTCAAATCAGATGGGGGTGCGTACTCATCAAGCCTTACAAAAAGGGGCTTAAACGAGACTTTGCAACCAAGGGGTCAGCTACCGCAACAAAGGAGCATCCCAAGGCTACAACAACCAGACGGGGGATCGTACTTGTCAAACCAGATGGGGGTGCGTACTCATCAAGCCTTACAAAAGGGGGCTTAAATCGAATTTTAGAACCAGATGGGGGTTCGTACTCATCAACCAAAGGGGTCAGCTACCGCATCAAAGGAGCATCCCGGAGGATCACACTTAGTGCCCAGAAGGTCGGCTACCACAACAAGAGAAGCAACCGAAGGACAACTGGGCAAGAGGGTCAACTCCTTCACCCTCCAGTCGATCTTTTTGGCATGTTGAGCCAACAGTTGGCTAGTCAGGTGAAGGGGGAGGGGCAACTGTAGACCCCAAATCTTTCCCGACCTCAAAATAAAGAACAGAAGACTTCCATTCGAAGATGGGCAAGGCCTTAAAGGTCCCTAGGATTGACCAATAGGCTTCATATTAGAATAGGAAGGCCTTTTGTACACAAAAAAATAAAATTCCACCCAAAGGACCGAGACCACCGTCTTGCTTGGCGAGAACGTCGTCTCGCCGTTGGCTAAGGGCAATACCACCATCTCGCCACTTGCCAAAGGTGAGACCGCCATCTCGCCATTTGCCAAAGGCAAGACGGCGGTCCCGAAAGTCGAGACGGCAGTCCCGACCTTGTCAGGCGAGACGGCAGTCCTGACCTAATAGGTGCGAATTTCCATAAAAAGGGGGTCCATTCTCCTTGTTTTCACACCCTTCTACAACTTCTCCAACTGCATAATTCTCAAAATACTCTCCTAAAACCCCTCTGAAGCATTTCCAGAGTTCTAAAGTTCTTAGGAAGTGTTCTAAAGTGCTTCGAGAGAAGAGTGAGCTGCATTGTAGAGCGTGGGATTTGCCAAAAAGTGCCCTTTTCAAGAATATTTTATAAAAAGCTTGCTTCAAAGGTTCTCTCATATCCCTTATTTTATCGCTTTTTACTATCTCTATGCATTAGCTACTAAGGGCCATGTAGTCAATAATTTAATTTCTGCAATGAATAAATAAGGGTAAAAGCGTAGTTTTAATGTTCTTATTTCTTTATAAAAAATGGTCCATCATAGGGAACCGGAAAGGGGCGTCGTAGGGAAGCTAATACCTTCCCCACACGTAATTAATTCTCTTACCGAACTCTGGTTGTAATGACCAAAGTTGGTTTTTCTTAAAATCTATTACCTTCTTTTCCATTTCCAATGTTTTTGGTAAAAATATTGGTGGCGACTCCTCGAACCTTTTTGAAAATCTCGCCTTTAGATCCAACCCGGTTATTGGACAACCTAAAAGCGTTGAACCATTTCTTTAAAAAAATGCGAGTCAACAAAATCATCGCGTCGCTCTGACCGCCTCTTTTGACGGAGACGACAACTCCCATGTATTAACAAATTGCCACATACTAACAGCTTGTGAACTACGTACAAAACTTGAACCACGTACAAAATTTAAACTACAACAAACAAATAAAGCCTTATTCTTTGTGAACAAAACCTCCCTTAAATTGTATGCTCCTTGCAATAGTTTATTTTTTTGTTAATCAAGCATGTCCAAAGTGCTTCGTAAATACTGGAAACTATCAACTTTAAGTGGCTTTGTTAATTGTTTTCCACTCCTGCAATAGTTCAGCTCAATAACACCATTATTCTCTTTTGCAAAATTTTCAACCACGTACAAAATTTAAACCACGTCCAAAAATTAAACTACAACAAAAAAATAAAACCTTATTCTCTGTGAACAAACTCTTCCTTAAACTGTATGCTCCTTGCAACAGTTTATTTTTTGTTCTTCAAGCATGTCCAAAATGCTTCGTAAATACTAGAAACTATCAAATTTAAGTGGTTTTGTCATTATGTCTGTTAATTGTTTTCCGCTACTGCAATAGTTCAGCTCAATAACACCATTATTACACCAATCTCTCAAAAAAGTAAACCTTACATCAATATGTTTACTTCTTTCATGTAAATTTTTGGATAATTTGATTACAGAAGCATTATCACAAAAAATGACTCTTGATAGTGATCTAGATGCTCCAAAATTCTTCTCAGCCAACACATTGGTAAGTATTAATGCAGCTGCAATGATCTCTGCTTCTGTTGTGGATAAACTAACTATTGCTTGTTTTTTTTATGACCAAGATATTACACCATCTCCCAATTTGAAAACATAGACAAATATGTTCTTTCTATCTTTTGGATCCCCTGCATAATCACTATTGTTATATCAGAAAACTTGGTTCTCTTTTCTTCGTAAAAAAAGAAGTTAAATATATACACTACAAGAAATTTTAATATTACCGATGGTCAAAATTCGTCTGTAATAACAAAAATCTGACGGTAATATCTATTTACCGACAGATTTTCGACTGCCAAAAATCCGTCAGAAATTTGGTTGTCGATAGAATATTACCGACGGATTTAATAGTCCGTCTGTAATTACCGACGAATTTATCCGCGGTAAATGTGTTATTAAATTACCGACTGACTAGAATCCGTCGGTTAAAATTTAATTTTTATTAAATATTTTACTTATTTATAGCATATTTTTTTTATAGAACCCCTCCCCTTTATATTCTTCTTATTTATCATTAATTATTTTTTATATCTCTGCCCTTTATATTCATATTATTTATCATTAATTATTTTTTATATTATATCTTTATAGCTTTGAATTATTATCAAATTAAGTGAAATGTCATTGGTAGGATTCGAATCCAATACCTTAGAGTCGAGACTCGATACTCCAACCACTAAGCTACTAGATTTTCTTGATAACAATTTACAAATATATTATATTTATATACAAATATACAAATACATTTATAAATATTTATAAATATTTATATATATTTATATATATTTATATATATTTATATATATTTATATATATTTATATATATATTTATAAATATTTATAAATATTTATATATATTTATATATATTTATATATATTTATATATATTTATATATATTTATATATAT
>OY731400.1:22009692-22020270 GCA_963425845.1 Sphenostylis stenocarpa | reverse complement strand
ATATTCGTGGGAACTCAAATTTTAAGAAATTTTTATAAAGTCGAAGGAAATGTGGAATTACTTGCCTATACCGATAATGATTATGCGGGGGATACAGAAGATAGAAAGAGTACATCTAGTTATGTTTTCAAATTGGGAGATGGGGTAATATCTTGGTCATAAAAAAAATAACCAGTGGTTAGCTTATCCATAACAGGAGCAGAGTTCATAGCAACTGCATTTTGTGTTTGCCAATGTGTTTGACTGACAAGAATTTTGGAGCATCTAGATCATTGTTAAGATGGAGCTAGTGTTATTTTTTTGTGATAATACTTCTACAATAAAATTATATAAAAATCGAGTCTTACATGGAAGAAGTAAACATATTGATGTAAGATTTCATTTTTCGAGAGATTTATGTAATAATGGTGTTATTTAGCTGAACTATTGTTGTAACGGAAAACAATTAGCAGACATAATGACAAAGCCACTTAAAGTTGATAGTTTTCAGTATCTACGAAGCATTTTGGGCATACTTGAAGAACCAAAAATAAACTGTTGCAAGCAGCATATAGTTTATGGGAGGGTTTGTTCATGGAGAATAAGGTTTTATTTGTTTGTTGCAGTTTCAATTTTTTATGTGGTTTAAATTTTGTACGTGGATCACAAGCTGTTAATACGTGGGTATTATCTTTGTTAGTACATGGAAATTTGTTAGTATGTGCGAGTTATCTTTCCTATTTTCTAGTTCATCAGTTGTAAAGTTAAATCTATATATTTAGCTTCTTTATTTTACGAAGAAAAGGGAACCAAGTTTTCTAAGATAACAATTGTGATTATGTAGGGGATCCAGAAGATAGAAAGAACACATCTGACTATGTTTTCAAATTTGAAGATGGTGTAATATCTTGGTCATAAAAAAAATCAGTAGTTAATTTATCCACAACATAAACAGATTTCATAGCAGCTGCATTTATGTTTACTAACGTGTTTGGCTTAGAAGATTTTTGGAGCATCTAGATCACGGTCAAGATGAGCTACTATCATTTTTTGTGATAATGCTTATATAGTAAAATTATCCAAAAATTTACATGAAAGAAGTAAACATATTGATGTAAGATTTCATTTTTTGAGAGATTTGTAAATAATGATATTATTGAGTTGAACTATTGCATTAGCAAATAATAATTAATAGACATAATGACAAAGTCACTTAAAGTTGATAGTTTTCAGTATTTACGAAGCACTTTGGACATGCTTGAAGAACAAAAAATAAATTGTTGTAAGGAGCATACAGTTTAAGAGAGGGTTTGTTCACAGAGAATAACGTTCTATATGTTTGTTGCAGTTTAAATTTTTGTACGTGGTTTTAAATTTTGTACGTGGTTCACAAGTTGTTAGTACGTGAGAGTTTGTTAGTATGTGGAAATTATCTTTCCTATTTTCTAGTTGATCAGTTGTAAAGCTAAATCTATATATTTAGCTTCTTTATGTTATGAAGATAATAGAACCAAGTTTTCTAAGATAACAATATTTGTTGATAGAGAATAAGATTTTATTTGTTTGTTACAGTTTAAATTTTGTACATACACAAGGTGTTAGTACGTGGATGTTATCTTTGTTAGTACGTGTGAGTTTGTTAATATGTGGAGGTATCATTCCTTTTTTATAGAACCAAATTTTTTGAGGAAAAAAAATGAAATCTTACATCAATATGTTTACTTCTTCCATGTAAGGCTGAATTTTTGGATAATTTTATTGTATAAGAATTATCACAAAAATGACAGTAGCTCCCTCTTAACAGTGATCTAGATGCTCCAAAATTTTTCTAAGTCAAACACATTGGCAAGCACAAAATGCAGCTGCTATGAATTCTGCTTCTGTTGTGGATAAGCTAATCACTGGTTATTTTTTTGTTTTTTGATGACCAAGATATTTTACACCATCTCCCAGTTTAAAAACATAACCAAACGTGCCCTTTCTATCTTCTAGATGTCTTGCATAATCACTGTCAGTATAAGCAAGTAATTCTACCTTTCCTCCAGCTTTATAAAAAATTTCTAATTTTTTAGTTCCTTACACTCAATATGTTTTGCTGCTAGGAGGTGACTGTTTTTAGGATGCTCCATCAAGTGACTAATCACGCTAAGTAGAATTCTAGTAGCATTTGGATACATAAGGCTTTCTATGAGTCATTTGAATAAAGTACTATCAACATCTGCCCCTTTATGTGTTTTCAGCAACTTAATACTTGATGTTCTTTCATGCACTGGAGGGTAATATTATTGTTGTTGTTGTTGATATGGAGGTTGTTGATATGATTGTTGTTGATTTGAAGCATGTCTATTAGATGGACAAACACCTTGTTTTCATCCAAAGTTCTGATTCTTATTCCCTCTGCATCCTTGTGAAAAATTGTTCTGATAGTTGTTGGAATTAGGGAAATTTGCTTGTCTTCCTTGACCACTACCACCTTGAGCACCCATATAATGAACTTCTTCTTCTTGTAGGTTGACTTGATAAGAGCAGTGTCCATTTGAATTATCATCTCAACAAAAGTCACAACTCATTTGTTGGTTGGAAGTGGATTGGACAACATGTAATTATGGAGGTAGTTTTGTCATTTTCTTGGTCAATGGTTCAATATGTTGAGTTAGAATTTTATTCTGAGCTAGGATAGCATTTGTGGCGCTAAGATCAAGCATTATTTTCCTCTGAACTGGATGTCTATCATGTTGGGCCTCACTAGTGCAAAAAAGGGCTTCTACGTCACCCAATTGTCGTCACATGTAAAAATATTCAACGTAAATAAAATGTGGTGGCAATTTTGTAAATAAGAGGCAAAATTTTTACGTCGTGCACCCTAACACGCGACGTAAAAAGCATCTTTTACGTCGCACCTGGGTGGCGCAAAGTAAAAGAGGGCTTTTTACGTCGCGCACCCTAGCACGCGACGTAAAAAGCCACTCTTTTACATTGCGCCACCCAGGTGCGACGAAAAAACTGTCTTTTATTCTCTTCTAGACCCGCTCCCTCGTCTCGCGCAGCAAGCGTTTTTGAGAACGACAACAAGAACGAAGATGACAACAACTAACTTTGAAAGTGATAAAGATCTTAGTGAAATATCTTGGCAAAGATCTCATTGATTTGATGAAGTCAAAGATGGAGTCAAAAGGGAACTTTGCAGCGGTCAACAAGTCACTTAGATAAAAGAGTAGAAGATTTAGTGTGTCTAACAGAAGGCTTAGGTAAAACCATTTTATCTTTTCTGCTGCATGAAGTTTCTTCTCTTAAATGATTTTGCAAAATGCCTCCAAAATCGTTTTAAACAATTAAAAACAAAGCATTTTAACAAAAGCTTTCTTAATAATGTTTTTAACTGATATAGTTTTGAAAGAACCGATTAAAATCTCTTAGAATGTTCAAAGAAGTGTTTTTACAGTATTTTAATCGATAAAATTGCTTTTAATCGATTAAAACCATTCAGAACCCATTATGACCGATCAGAATACAAATATGACCGGTCAGAATCAGATTTGATTGATCAGATTTGAATTATGAGCGATCAGAACTTTTTCAATTGATTAAAACACGTTTCAATCGATTAAAATCACTTAAAGGGTCAGGATGATCGATCAGAATGCAATTATGACCGATCAGGAGTTTGTTATGATCGATCGAATTGAATTATGACCGATCGATCTGTTTCAATCGATTAAAACGCATTTCAACCGATTAAACACAACTTGGAAAAAGTATGTACAGAGTTTTAATCGATTAAAACTTCTTTGTATCAGTTAAAATAACTTGAAAAGTTTTATAAAAAAGTTTTGCAGTATATCAATCGATTAAAACACGAAACAATCGATTGAATCAAACTTAGAAAAGTTTTGTAAAATGTTTTAGCTGATATAAACGTTGTCGTATCAGTTAAAACAAATCAGTTAAAGAATCAAGAACGCATTAATGGATTGAAAGGACTTTTAACAGATTGAAACGACTATTTCAACGATTAAAACAAACTTTCAACAGATTAATTAATGCAGCAGTTTTGAAAATACTCTTTAAAATCAGAGTTGCTTGGAACTTTTTACACATCAGTTTTCATACATCCTTAAAGCAATCAATCAAGCAACTTTTGCACTCTTTTCAAGAAAGATTCGCAACAGTTTTTAGAAGTTCTTTTGAAAATATTTCTTGAGGCAACTTGCAGTCTTTTGAAGAAGAAACTCTCTGCAGATTTGGATAAACTGGTTTGAGCTTTCTAGTTTCTTCTTTGTCAATTCTTTTTCATTCTTTTGTATTGTGTTGTGCCTGGAATTTGGGCACAAGTTTCTCTACAGCTGGAATTTGGTTGCAGAGGTTATCAAGAACTGGAATTTGGTTCTTGGTGATAGGTTGAGCGCAGGAACTGGAATTTGGTTCTTGTGGTTGTACTGTGTGGTGCCTGGAATTTGGGCACTGGTTTCTCTGTAGCTGGAAGTTGGTTGTAGAGGTTATCAAGAATTGGAATTTGGTTCTTGGTGGAGAGGTTAAGTGCAGGAACTGGAAATTGGTTCTTGTGATAGATTAGGTGTAAGATTGTTGAATCTGTAAAACATTTAATCGAGTGGAACCCAGCTGGAATTTGGCTGGAGACTGGACGTAGCCCTGGTATTGGGTGAACCAGTATAAAACACCGGTGATATCTTTCTTAATCTTTCTCTCCTTTAAATTCAGTTGTTGCTTTTATTTTGATTGATTGCTTTGTAATTCAAGAACAGATCCGTAAACTTAATTTTTGAATTAGATAATCTATTATTTGCGAAAAACTTTAAAATATCAATTCACCCCCCCTCTTGATCTAAAACTACTTTTCTAACAATTGGTATCAGAGCGAGGTGCTTGAAAGTTATTCAAGTTCTTCGATCCATGGCTGGAAACAAATTTTCTGAGGGAGCTTGTATTGATAGACCTCCACTGTTTTGTGGAACAGATTATCTATTTTGGAAAATGAGGATGAAGATCTTTATTGAATCTGTTAGTATAAATGTTTGGAATGTCATTGAACAAGAAACTGATATTGTTAACAAAATCCAAGATGATTGTATTGCCAAAAGTATCATCTTATCCGCTCTTAACAGAAATGATTTTTTCAGGATTGCACATTGTCAAACTGCTACACAAATGTGGAAGATCCTTGAAAAGACCTATGAAGAAGCATCGAGAGATATGCTTAATGGTCAACTCAGTAATCACCAAATACCGAGTGTAAGTTACGAATCTATGAATTATAGCTCATTACAAGATGCTTTCTTTGAAATACATGCAGTAGCAAAGAAATTAGAAACTGAAAACAAAAAATTGAAAAGCATGAATAGGTCATTAGAAAACAAGATCATTATTCTTGAAAAGAAAATAGTTGATGAAGAAACCAAGAATGAAAATTTAGATTTAGATAATAATTCTGATTGCATATGTAATGTTAAAGATTGCAAAAACTGTCCTGAGTTACAGAAACAAGTATCATACTTAGTAAAAACTGCATCTAAATTAGCACAAGGAAAGAATAATCTTGATAGGATACTTAATTCCCAAAAATTAGTTATTGAACGTGGTGGCATAGGTTTTACACCATCTATTGGAAATAAAACCAGAGCATTCAAAAATTATTTTGCATATAGTAAAACAGTTTCGTCTCCATTTATTAAATGTTTTTACTTGTATGAAAAAAGGGCACTCGTTAAATATTGTAGAATTAAGAAATATGTCGTACCTAAAGGTAGAATGAAGTGGGTTCCAAAAATCAATTCATTTCAAATAACCTGATCAGGACCCAATAATCATAAAGGGTACCAGAAACATACTAAATTTGTTTTGCAGGAACAAAATATGGGAATCCCTTGGAATTGAAAGCAGCGAATCAGGTTCTGTTTATTTAAACTGATTGTTTTAATTGATATAAAACAGTATTAATCGATTAAAATAACTTACAGGATATCAGAATATCTGTCCGTACCATTTTAATCGATTGAAATGTCGAATTAATCGATTAAAATGTTCTCAGGATTTTAGTTTAGCTGTTTTAATCGATTAGAATGAATTTATATCAATTAAAAACACTAAGGTATTAAAATTTAATCGATTCATTTTAGTTTTAATCGATTTAAATTCTGGTATCATTTTATTAATTTCATTTTGTACAAAACAAATCGATTCTTTTATGAAACAATCGATTAATTCACTGTAGCTGGTTCAAACCTAATAGTAAAAATCAAATTGATAGATAATTAGTTGATTAATCGATTAATTAGGTTCTGAAAACAAGTTTTATAAAATCCAATTAAAGATTGATAGGCGAATTGAAATCAAAAACTCAGGTTTTTATGATAATCCAAAATCTACATAATTCCTTAAAATTTCTTTGACCGAGTGATTCCCAAGAACAAATTAACTGATGTATCCATCAATCTTGTGTCTATGTCTTTGGTCAAAGGGACAATTGCATCTAAAGCTGAAACATTGCAATTTTGTCTCTTTAGATCTCAAAAATTTGAAATCCATTTCTTCATCAAACCAGGTTCTGAACTTATCATCTCTCAACTTATCATCTTTCTTTTGTGTTCATATTTTCAAAATCTTCTCTCAAATTTCTGCTACAAACATGTTCAAAAGATCGAAGTAACAGAAGGCTAAATAAATTGCTAGAGTAGAGATTGTTAGACTTTTTACTTGCTTATGCTTAAATGAAAAGTTTCAGGGAATTAATTGATTATTCATCAGTTGCTTTAGAACTCTACCATCTATCATGTCGTTGTTCATGCTCATTCCATTCATTTTCCTCTTTCTCCTTACAACTTCCGAGTCTATATTCTATTCTTCTTCTTGATCCTGCAACTTTCACAAATTGAATTATGGTCGTTTCTTTAATTGAGGCAAAGATCATAGTGAATTAGTTTTTTTTTTTTCTTTGAGTTAGCTTCTTGTTGAAGGCGGGTTCCGTGACGAATACGATGCTGTTGATACCCACGATAATAGTGATGTGGCTATTAAAGGGGAAAGATATGGAATAAGTATGGATATGGTTATTTACCGGGAAGTTCTGGATTGCTGTCATCACTAGCTCTGCCTTGTATGCATTACTAATCTTTGCCCACTCTACTAGAATGAGTTTTAGTTAATCACTCGTGTTCCAGTATATGATACCACTGGAAACAACAAAGTTGAAGATGATTCATTCCTCAGAGATGATGATGACTGGTCCATTGAAGGGAAGAATAACACGCTACTACATTGATGAGAATGCAGTCATTCGCTTGGATGGTAATGACTGCAAGGTTTGAAATAGGAGAGACAGTTGTTGGTATCTCAATGGTTGATAAAGCAAAATTGGTTCCAGCAAAAAGTGAAGTCTATGGCCTTTTAAAGTTGGTAGGGATCAAATGACTGAGTCATGAATTTTGATATCTGACACAAATAATCAGGGAAGTATGGATAAAAAGGGTCCCTTCTCATCTTTTATTGCTTATTTCTTTTTTATGCTTATTTTTTTCCTGGGTCTGTAATACTACTGGTTATATACTAGGCACATTATATTTAGCTTTGATTAATATAATGTAGGTTTTAAGTCAAATTAGGAAAACCTAGATAGAATTTAACATAGATTCCTGATATTCTTTTTTAATTAGCTAAATTAGATTCTAGTTGGAATTTGATAGATCTATTGACTAACATTTAATCAATATAGTTGATATTGTTGTTAAACACTCTTCCAGATAATCAGTTTACAAAATATCCACTAGATCAGACATAAGAAATCCGCATCAAATATTTCATAGTTTTAAAATCTGAATGTTTTAATCAATAAAAACATCTTTTAAATCGATTAAATGGATTTATATAACATTTCTCATTACTATTTTAATCGATTAAAAGTCGAAATAATCGATTAATTACACTAAAGTTTCATGTTTTCAAATGCTTAAATGTTTTAATCGATTAAACCTTTATTTCAATCGATTAAAATCATTTATAAAATCATTTTAATCGATTCTGTTCTGTTTTTAATCGATTTTTATTCTGGAAAGAAAGATTAAAGGCTTTAGTTAATGGTTGTTCCTGTAACATGCTACTAAAGCGTGATTCCCTTATCTTTACACGTGTTAATTGTATTCATTACAAACGTGTTAATGAAGATAAGTTTGAATCAACTTTAATTAATCTTTACATGAGTAAAGTATTGATTTCTTTTTATTTTCAAAAACTCATACTGTTGACAACCTTTGCATTTGATTATTTCTCTTCTATTCCCTATTTTTTGATGAAGTCAAAACGGGGAGAAATAGTTGCTTTACCTTAGGATCAATTTAGATAAATAACTCTTAAATTAGGGAGCAACATTTTAGGGGGAGAAATAAGTTTTAGGGGGAGAAATAGGACATTAATACATTTTTTAATTTCTCACTAAACTGTATTATCAAGTGACTTCTCTTGCAGAGTTTTTTTTTCAAAATGGTGTTTGTCTTCATCAAATAGGGGGAGACTGAAAGTGATGAAGATCTTAGTGAAATATCTTGGCAAAGATCTCATTGATTTGATGAAGTCAAAGATGGAGTCAAAAGTCAACTTTGCAGCGGTCAACAAGTCACTTAGATAAAAGAGTAGAAGATTTAGTGTGTCTAACAGAAGGCTTAGGTAAAACCATTTTATCTTTTCTGCTGCATGAAGTTTCTTCTCTTAAATGATTTTGCAAAATGCCTCCAAAATCATTTTAAACAATTAAAAACAAAGCATTTTAACAAAAGCTTTCTTAATAATGTTTTTAACTGATATAGTTTTGAAAGAACCGATTAAAATCTCTTAGAATGTTCAAAGAAGTGTTTTTACAGTATTTTAATCGATACAAATTGCTTTTAATCGATTAAAACCATTCAGAACCCATTATGACCGATCAGAATACAAATATGACCGGTCAGAATCAGATTTGACCGATCAGATTTGAATTATGAGCGATCAGAACTTTTTCAATCGATTAAAACACGTTTCAATCGATTAAAATCACTTAAAGGGTCAGGATGATCGATCAAAATGAAATTATGACCGATCAGAGTTTGTTATGATCGATCAGAATTGAATTATGACCGATCAGATCTGTTTCAATCGATTAAAACGCATTTCAACCGATTAAACACAACTTGGAAAAAGTATGTACAGAGTTTTAATCGATTAAAACTTCTTTGTATCAGTTAAAATAACTTGAAAAGTTTTATAAAAAAGTTTTGCAGTATATCAATCGATTAAAACACGAAACAATCGATTGAATCAAACTTAGAAAAGTTTTGTAAAATGTTTTAGCTTATATAAACGTTGTCGTATCAGTTAAAACAAATCTGTTAAAGAATCAAGAACGCATTAATGGATTGAAAGGACTTTTAACATATTGAAACGACTATTTCAACAGATTAAAACAAACTTTCAACAGATTAATTAATGCAGCAGTTTTGAAAATACTCTTTAAAATCAGAGTTGCTTGGAACATTTTACACATCAGTTTTTATACATCCTTAAAGCAATCAATCAAGCAACTTTTTCACTCTTCAAGAAAGATTCGCAACAGTTTTTAGAAGTTCTTTTGAAATCTTTCTTGAGGCAACTTGCAGTCTTTTGAAGAAGAAACTCTCTGCAGATTTGGATAAACTGGTTTGAGCTTTCTAGTTTCTTCTTTGTCAATTCTTTTTCATTCTTTTGTATTGTGTTGTGCCTGGAACTTGGGCACAAGTTTCTTTGCAGCTGGAATTTGGTTGCAGAGGTTATCAAGAACTGGAATTTGGTTCTTGGTGATAGGTTGAGCGCAGGAACTGGAATTTGGTTCTTGTGGTTGTACTGTGTGGTGCCTGGAATTTGGGCACTGGTTTCTCTGCAGCTGGAAGTTGGTTGTAGAGGTTATCAAGAACTGGAATTTGGTTCTTGGTGGAGAGGTTAAGTGCAGGAACTGGAAATTGGTTCTTGTGATAGATTAGGTGTAAGATTGTTGAATCTGTAAAACATTTAATCTAGTGGAACCCAACTGGAATTTGGCTGGAGACTGGACATAGCCCTGGTATTGGGTGAACCAGTATAAAACACCGGTGATATCTTTCTTAATCTTTCTCTCCTTTAAATTCAATTGCTGCTTTTATTTTGATTGATTGCTTTGTAATTCAAGAACAGATCCGTAAACTTAATTTTCGAATTAGATAATCTATTATTTGCGAAAAACTTTCAAAGATCAATTCACCCCCCCTCTTGATCTAAAACTACTTTTCTAACAACCTTTGCACACCATTTTCTATCATTTTGACAGTGAAAAACATCAACATTGTGTCTCATTTTACGAACTGGACATTTCTCTCCGATTTGATTCGAGTTTGAAATCATTTTCGTGTACACTCGAGGTTAGTGTTCTATGTCTTCTGATATATGTTTAAATTGAATCCGTGATTGTTTTTGGGGATCTCAATCACGTTATTGTATGAATGTCTCGACTGGATTGTTATTGGAATGTAATTATTTGTTTATTTGTTTGAGTGCATTTTCGATTTACACTGGATCCTGGGGCCTTCGTGATTACCTAGGTCCAAC